>OU015500.1:34699274-34876774 GCA_907164885.2 Dolomedes plantarius
TATATATATATATATATATATATATATATATATATATATATATATATATATATATATATATATATATATACATATATATACATATTCCGCAGTAAGTTTCCAAATATATTCTCCTCCAGCGTAACAGTCAGTAGTGGACATATTGGACTTAGTTAAGGTTTCTCCATCCTTAAGGGCTCTTCAGCAAGGCTTAGCAGAGTACGTTGGATTGAAAATAATCCCAAAAGCGGAATTTTTCTAAATTTTAACTAGTGACTGACATATGGAATCACCCGGCCCGCATCAGAAAGAACCTTCGTTTATTCCGAATAGTTTTACAAAATTGCTCGAAGGCGATGCACGGAGCACTCTCTAGTGCCGGATTTCTCCATGCAATTTGGCATGTACTGGGTGATTAAATCCTTATTTTTCATCCTTTGGGGAAGTCCCCAAAGCATTGATTTATTACTGGAAATTTGTGGTGAACCTCATGAAGTCAGGAGCTCAAACCGTTCAAGGTGATAATAACAGCACTTTATAGCTATGAACCCAGTTCAGAGATATAGCACTTTACAGCTATATACCTTGTTTTATTTTTAATATGCCCCAGGGTGTAATTGGTGAAATTCTTTGATTTGTCTTCCTCTGAGCCAATACTGCTATTTTACTTTTTTTGATTTCCTTCCTCTGATATTCCACGAATACATTGTTATATCACTTGTTTTATTTGAACTTTTCCGTGAAATCTAAAAATTTTGAAACGCAAAATTGACATTGATAGCAGCAGCACCGCAGTGCTTTAAAATAAATGATAGATTAATACTGGTTAGAATCCATATTTTTTACCCAGAAATGAAATAAGAAATTTAGTTTGTTTTCTTTCTTAAATAATAAGTTTAGATCTGTTAGTTGCTGCTACATTGGTGAGTAAAATTATTCTTATTTTCTGAAATTAAAACTGATTCAGTAAAAAAATGTCAGTAAAATAAAAATTTGGATGGACCTATGTCATATATTGATTAATATAGCGCCATGGTTTCTTCGTAATAACCATTGTAATTACTGACTTTAAACTAGTTACAGCCTATTTTCCCATTTCTTGAATGAATTTTGAGTGAGCTTAAATTGATCAGAATTTTACTGTAGGTACGAAACTAAAGCCGGTGATAAAATAAAGAGGAAAGTTTATTCAAAGCGTCCTTCATTAAATGTAGCAGTAAAATCTCTTTCTTAAAATATGGTTCATTAAGATAAATTTTTAAATCCCAATGTGTCATATCATAGGATGTAGAATTAATCTTCATGTGCGCCCAAAATCGAAGCGTTTCAATCCGAAGTAGAAGGATTCGTAATTCTCTTTTGACGTGTTGCATTGAAATCAGAGGGCTCAAAATAATTTTAATCGAGGTAATGAATATAGTCAGATTTAAGACTTAAAAATATATTTAAGTTATTGAATCTATCTAAAATATTGGAATCTGAAATATCTACTTCTGTTTTATTTACTTTTACTTTGCACTAGATTTTTTAAATACATTTAAAGAAAAAATTAAGGAATTTTTCTTAAGGGTAGGAAGTGGCAGTATTGTATTCTCTCATCTCCATATTAACCTGTGTACAAACTTTTACCAATGAGTGTTGACTTAGATTTTATTTTTTTTTTAAATATTTCTACTCCGTAAGAGAGAAAAAATTGTTTACTGAGGTATATTTTTCAATTTAGAAATGTCTTTCACCAAAGGAAGTTATTTGCGTTTAAAATGCAATATATCACATTCCCTCCACCCCCTGAATAATTCAAATTTTAAAATATTATTTGTATTTCTTTTAAAGAATTGAAAAGGTACCCGAGTACAATATTTCTTTCTCTATTATGGAGTACAGATCTTTAAACCCTAGTCGGCAATCATTGAAATTTTTTCTTCATAGGTTAACATTGATTTAACCGCATTCAATATAACACTACTACCCAAGAGCTTTAAAACATTTTCAATGAAAGGCATTCTTAAAATGTTTAGCAACAGAAATATGAAAATGCACTAGGCAAAATTAATATCGAAATATTTAAAGACATATATGTATTCTCCCCGTTTGCAAAAAGGCTTTTAATATGCATGTTCGTCGTTCAGCATGTCTTCCGATTCTCATGAAATGAAGCCAGTGCTTACAAACTTATTTTATAACCAAGAAGAAACGAAAATGAAAAGTGAAAATTTTAATAAAAATGCAGTAATCCTGATGTCGTATCTGATGAAATTTATGTCTTTGTGTTTATGCACGGCATGAAATACCGAGTCAAATTATACAGGAGAAATATTTCCATTTCAAAGAATAAATATTTATGGGCTGAAATGTTTATAAGAGAGTAAAAAATGCTGAACATAAAATATACAGTATGAAATTTTCAAAAAAGAAAACAAATATGATGCTCTGATTTTTATTTTCTATATTTCTATTATATCGAGGTGATATTGATTGCATTACGTAAATACGGCGAAGGAAAAGTAATATATTGGATAGAAAATATCAATATTTGCCACCTGCCACTCAAATGCAAGCCACAAACCTTTTATTATTTCTTGTTGAAAGAAACATATAAATGATTGCCATATGTGCATCGCGTATGGGATTTTTTTGGCGATGTAGAGTATCATGGCGATGTAGAGTATCATTAGGATCTGGATATTGTGGTGCATTTTAAAATTTTTCAAAATTTGATTTGAAGCAAATGCATTTAAATTAATGTGAGTTCATAACTTAATTATATGTATTATTTAACTGCCATATAATAATTTCTAGGGCGCGGTAGCCCGGTTGGCAAGAGCAGCTGGCCAGTGATCTGAACGTCCCTGGTTCAATGCTCGTCGCTGCAAATCTACCGCCGTGTTCACTAATGTTGGACGGGGCACGTAAAATAGGGTGTGGCTACAATGTCCTCGATGTTCTCAAATTTATCTCTGGAGATGCGGGGTCAAGTGTTCCGGTCTCGTCACTTGACTCGGCTCAAAATTACAGGACCGGTCATTTAGCGAAGTCGGACTCCGACCCTTGCGGTGCTATTAAAAACCGGAGACGCACCTTCATCGCCCATAGCCTTCGGGACTTGACCTGATGTTACATGCCGATGAAGGGGCATAAGCAACAAAAACAACATATAATAATTTCTTTTACAGACACTACTGAGAATAAACTGTACTAAAACAGTTAAAACGTTACTTTTTTATACGCAAATTGAACACATGCATCCATTTTTTTCAAATGTCTTAAAATATGTGGTTTGCAGCATGAGCAAGTTCCTGGACTATAATTCTCCTCCAAGTCAGTGGACCCGCTGAAATTGATCATGGATCCTAAACGAGTCCATGAACCACAACTTAAGAAACCATATACTACGGCAGTGTTTTGTTAACATATTATTTTGAAGATCTTGATTATATTTAATAACATCTACTTAACGCATTACTTCATTTCTCAGTATTATACAGGATGTTTCAAAAAGAATCATTCGATTTTAAAAAAATCATAACTATTCAAATTTTAATACGTTTTGATCGAATAATGTATAGACAGAAAGAGGGAAATCTCGAGTTTTACACAGTTGCCGACAAGTAGCGCTAACGCTCTTCCTTCGCCTGCCACTTCAGTGTTTGTAAGGATGACGACTGCACAACATAAATCATTTTCTGTTCTACGCTTTGCGAAGTGTGAGTCCGTAACAAATGTCCAGCGTGATTTTCGTCGACAAAACCCTGGTAGATTGAAATTCCTACCTCTCAGAGCATTAGGCGATGGTATAAACAATTCCAGGACACGGGTTGTCTGTGTACGCGTAACAGCCGTGGAAACAGTGTCTGCAGACATGCTCGCAAAAGTTTGGATCTAATTTGCCTACCATATAGACAGATGTAATGCAACCAAAGGTGGGCATATTGAGCACTTTTAATTTGGTTTGTAAAAAAACTTGTAATATAAAATTAATTTTAAATTTCTATGTTCAATATTTTTCATAATATACTCATTTCAAATCGGACGATTCTTTTTGAAACAACCTGCATAAAGACTTTATTTTACATTGCAAGACATCTTTTCAAATGGTTACCGGATTGGATAAAAAAAATGTCTTTCATACATTCTTTTCTTCTCTCCTGTCTTAAAGAATCCTGAGGGTAAACTGTAAGCGTTGCATATAAACTCTAATTTTGTTGAATTGGAAATATAAAATCTACCCATGCTGACTAGCAACGTATCCCAAGTATTCTCATGGCTTTATATATAACACTAACTAGTATTATTATCGCTTCCATGCACTTTTTAGTTTCCAAATATTTGGACACAACGTAATTTCTCATTAATTACTCATATTTGCTAAACGTCATGCGCTTCCTGTTCTAAAACTAGAAAAGATAAAGTTACCAAACTATTAGAGAGGTCTCTAATTCACTGAAGTAATCAAGTCATTTTTATTTAATACTTGAAGACTAAATTTTTTGTGCAAAAATATGCTCAGATATCAATGATAATTTATATTTTAATAGCATAAAACTGAAACCAAAGAATAATAAACCAAAATTTTTCTGATCAATAAGATTTAAATTTGTAGTCTAAATCTGTACAAATTAGGTAACTACAAATATAAATTTTGAGTAAATCTAACGGTTATAAAAAATTAATACAGTGTGACAGTATTACAGTACATGTTTAGTTAAGCACTATAAATGTACAGTTTCCTATTATGTTATCACTTTCTTATATATTATTAATGCTTTTAAAACTCCTTAAAACATTCAGGATTCAATAAAGCTCAAGAAGTAATCTACTGACTAAGAATATATCTCCTTCTGCAGGTATTATCTTTGACCTATACTTGACTTGATAAGGATATCAAACGGAAGGAACTCCTCAAGCTAAGATAATGAGATTGTCAGGGCTTAACTCTACATAAAGGTTTAGTTAAATTTAATGGTTTTATATTCTTTATACATAATTCACTGCAGTAGGTAGAAAAATGTAAAATAAAAGAGAAAAAAATTAACATTTTACTTCAAATTAGTTCAAAATAAGCATACTTTAAAAATTTCACTTTACTTTTATTTGAAGGCTGTTAATTTTAATGCAGAGTACATTAAATATTTGAAATAAATTTAAATGAAATAAATATCAGAAATCAGAAGATATTTCTTTAATAATGTACATATAAGTAAATTTTTCCCTGAAAATTGAGACTTATACAACATTATTTCGAGATTAATATTTTTAATATAGAAACAATTTAATTTTTATTAGGTTTTTTCTTGTAAAAACTAAAATAAGGATTCTTTCACATGGAAGATAATTACTCAGTACAATATGCTTTGTAAACCTTTTACCGACATTTTGAACTTATTCTTTTTTTAAGTTCTGAATGCATCACATATGAAATCATTTTTCTAAAATCATCTGTATTTCTTTGTGAAATCAATAGAATATGCAGACCTAAAATTAGCTCAACTGGTGTTTCGGAAACTGAAATGGAGAAAACGTTATGAGGAACTATAACAAAAATGTTAAGAGAATGCAGGTGCTTTACACCTGTAAGTCCACTGTGTAAAGTTTACAACGTGAAGTACAGTGAACCACCCAGATTCGGACCAACGACTCCCAGAATCCTGTGGTCCACGACTCAAGTAATCGATCAGCCTTTGACACCCGGTATGTAAAAGTAAGAGGGGGAAAGTAATTATCTAACAATGACTTTGAATTTGACAAGTCATAAGCAGTTCCGGTATTTCATGAATTCTGAGTTGTTTGAGATATATCCTGAACTTCTTGTTTGTATGTTCCTTAAAGGACGCGATAGTGAATATATGTCACGTTAAAGACAATTTTGAGGACAACAGTTTATTTAAATTTCAGGAAATACAAAAATTATGTAAAATTTTAATTGCATTCGGTTTGGCGAAATTTGGCGAACTCATTTAACAACAATGGCGTAGAACGGAGGACCATTTCATAACTTTCTATGATCAAGTTACTCTCCCGTGTATGGGATGGTATGGGTATAAGGCATAGGCAGATTTAACACGCCTCCATATTTACCACGTTAAGGACAGATTATGAAAATGATATGACGTATAAGAGGAAACAAATCCCTCTTCTGTTTAATTAATCTCACAGGCTTGTCTGACATTCGTTGAATAGGTCCTTCTGTTGATATATTTTTATTGCAGAGATTAGGCCACCTCATGTAAGCATACAACTTCATCATCTCTAACAGGGAAACAGATACAAAGCAAATCTGCCAATTCGTTGCAACATTCATCCCTCCAGGATATGCCCTATAAACAATATAATACGTCCTGCCAAAGTTTTATTTTTGGTATTCGAATGTTTCCGAATGAAAAATATATGATATACTTCCATGTACTATCAGACATACGCGCGGTTTAACTCGCTGAATGGCGACTAAGCGCACATTCCATTTTCAGTCACAGGACGCGTATTAGATAAGATAACCCTATACAGTGAACGTTACTTCCTAGGAGTCCTATTTCCGTACAAAGTACCGTAATGTGTACTGAAAACCTAGTGCTTTCAGATCAGATTCTTATCGCATGGTATATTGTTATTTTAATTCCCTTTGACCATATAAATTCAAAAGGCAAAGTTTTAATTACAGGGTGTCCATAATTAAAGTCCCACTTTTAAAAGTCTGCAAAAAAAGAACCACTGTTGAGAATGACTTCAAATTGGAACTGAATATACTGGAAGAAGGGGGAAACGATTTGGCATAATAGAAAAGAAAATGTTTCAACCGCTTACAGCGCCATCTATTGATAAATTTTGGAACATTTTTTTATTATGCCGAACCGTTTCCCCCTTCTTCCAGTATATTCAGTTCAAATTTGAAGTCATTCTGACCAGTGGTTCTATTTTTGCAGCCTTTTGAAAGTGGGACTTTAATTATGAACACCCTGTAGTTGTCTATTTTGTATGTATCTCCTCGATTAAAAAGTATCAAATAAAGGTACGCCGATCGCGTATTGAATTCAAAATGGAATCCGTACGGGACCATAGAAACAATTAATAAGCTTTCAGTTATCTTCTTAATAGCAACTAAAAGCCTTCGTAATATAAATGAAGCGTAATTAGAATTTTCCAAAGGAGAACCTATATGAAATCTAGTATAAACTTAGGAAATGAAAAGTTATTTTTTGCATGTTCAGCAAATTTGGACAAAGGATTAAACAGAAATAAAGACAATAAAAGAAGTTTTAATACGATTAAAAAGGATTATGTTTTAACTTAGATCTTTCACATCTTATTTAAAAAAAATAACAATTAAATTGGTAATTAATATGTTTCATTCTTTGATTAAAACGGATTACGTATGAAAAAATGACTACATGTTGCATAATTTGTAGGAAAAAAAAATATTTTATACGTCAACACAATTTTTTCAATCATATAATTTTTTTTATTACTCTGATAAAATAACCTATACAAAATAACTTTCTTTATGAAGAATATTTAGTATGCTTTTAAGCTCAGGGAATAAATAATTTATTCATTCTGAATAATATACTGTCTTGATTTTCTCAAACAAATCACAAGCCATAGAATGTTCCATAAAAGAAATATTCATTATTGATGCAATTTGAAAGTAGCAAATGATGATTTTAAACAGTTTCATTTATAATGATCAATTAGTTAAATATATAAGGGAAATCATATGTTCCATAATCTCCTTAATAAGTCTTGTATTTCTCTACTTCTGATCAAAGGGAATTACTTAAGATTAGTGCTATGATACAGAAACAGCATGCGTAAGACCTTAATTGGATTCGCCCTCTGTGAAATGTCTTACATATCGTAGAAGGTGTAATTAATTGCATTATAAGTTAGTTTCGTATGCATGTATGCACAATCCTTTCTTCTGTAATTTCTAATTCTGTATGAAATAAGTCATAATAAGCTGAGTATATTCTGCCATTGAGTTTGTTTGGATGCTACAACATGTATATAGAATGATCTATTGTTGAAATATTTTTATGAATTTTTCATGTATTATCATGAATTTTATGAGATCTTCAACTTATAAAGCTGATATTTTTCTTCGTCTCTGGAGTCCTCTCAGGCTTTAATTAATGAAACCCTTGAACCTGATTTCATTTATCTAGTAATGAGCACTCCTTCCCACATATATATATATATATATATATATATATATATATATATATATATATATATATATCTGATATGATGAACGAAGATATAACAGTATAAAGACTTGCATATATGCAAATTAATGAAAATTTCAATACCTCCATGCTAATAATTGGTATCAGCATTTTCACTGTATAAAATTATATGATTGTTGCATAATATGAATAAAATTATAGAGAAGTTTTGCCAAATACTTCGAATTTAAGCTATTCAAAAGTTCGGTAAATTTCTTCTAAAAAATTATAAAATTACAGTGGTGAATTAGATATATTGAATAGTAAATTAATTTATCTAAGTAAAGATTATAATAAACGAGTTTTCTTCATTGTTCAAATTGTAACTCTATTGTATCTGTCTGTAATTGTCTTACAGATGTAGTGTTAAGATGTATGAATAAGTCTGATAAATTATAGTTTAATCTCTATCATAACAATTAAACAACATATGAATAGCGTAATTTATTCTTTATGCAATAGCCATATACTTCGGAGGCTATAATCCTTGGTCCTGACCTGGAAATGATCTGGCTAGAGGACATAAATATGAAAAACAAAACTGTAATCCACACAGCGGAGGTCAGTGATATTCAAGATGAGAATTACATTGAATGTACGAAAAAAAATCAGGAGACTCT
Source organism: Dolomedes plantarius (assembly GCA_907164885.2). Taxonomy (NCBI): domain Eukaryota; kingdom Metazoa; phylum Arthropoda; class Arachnida; order Araneae; family Dolomedidae; genus Dolomedes; species Dolomedes plantarius. The sequence goes on from OU015500.1 coordinate 34,708,090, forward strand.
ACAACACCGCAATTTTTTCGTTCATTTAAAAAGATGGCACAGGGATTTATCCAGAAATTGTTTAAAAAATAGACCGTATGGAAAAAGTAAAATTTTAAACCAGTTTTAGTGAATTCCAAGAATGGTTTTACAGAAAGGTTGAAATGAAGTCTATGTTTCATTTAAAGATACTTTTATGAGCATAAAGATTTTAACTATGGAGTCAACAAATTAAATATTAGGAATCTTTCTTAGCAAAGCCTTTGTTGGCATTATGGATAAAATCGTGTTTTACTTTGAAATGATAATTTGAAATGAATAGAACGATGATAAAAGAAATAGGAGATTATTTGTCTGTATTGTAACACACCATGCGTATCAAATAGAAACGAAGTCTGCTGTCGGACTCTTCTCAGACATACAGAGTAGAGTAGCTTGGAAAGAAAGACATCAATAAACAGGAACTAGTCGAAATAAACAAGAACCGCTGTTTCATTTATATTACTAAGGCAAATGTTTTGAAATCTTATTCGTGTTATTCAGGAGGACGATAAGACATGAGACAATGGAAGCATATTGAAAATTTTCAAAGCACAGATCTTAATATTGAGTTTTTTTTGCGTTTTTACGAAAGAATGCACATTTTGTTTGACACATTTCTCGCTTCAGTAAAATATAAAAGAGAAAAAAAAAACCTTTGTCAATCCGATACGATATTTCCGTTTAAATTCCCAATTTGTTTATTCATCGCGTAAAAATGTCGTACTTCTACTAACATTTGATATATAGAAGACCTCAAAAATAAGCTCTTTAAAACTTATTCCTCCTTTTGCATTAGTGTGACTTATGGCGACATAATCGAAGGCAGTGCCGAAATTATTTTTAAATCCCTTTTGCAATTGTTCTGCTTACAGAACCATGAGCGCTATTTATTTCGTTTTTGGGACTTTGGACCTTTTCCAAAAATCAAAACCTTGCAGAAGAGAATTCTTGTTTGCGTTTAATAGTCTTAAAGTTGTAAATTGTCACCCAATTTATTTCAATGATATTTATATTTTCTTTTAGTTTTGATGTAACAGGAGTAAAAAATAAATATTCTCCAAAAGCCATAAATTTCCTTTACAAATTTCCCAGAATGTTGAATAGTGGTGTACTTCGAGAAGCGAGTGTTTAAAAGTAACCTAGAAAAGGTTTAAAAGGGAAACATAAACTATTAGAAATAGTAAAAATGTACAATATCATTGCATATTATAGCACTTTATAGTGATTATGGATCTTGTAAGCAAATCACACTTCCCATAGTGATATTTCCTCTTAGTTATTTCATACATCCATAAAGTGATATATTTAATATACTGCAGGGGCAACTAAATGGCATTATATTTATGTAATTTACGAAGTTTTCTTTAATTATATTCGTATTTTTATTGTCTATCAAATATTTCGCTTCATATTAGACATATGCATCTTTAATGTTAATTGATTTAAAATTTCACGTAGATATGTATTTTCATTGAGGATTCACTCAATGAATGATAAAAGTCCTGATAAAAATTGTGGGATGATCAAGTTTTGAGGAAGGGTGCTTGGAAGTATCTCTACTGGATTCGCCGGCTAGATCTTTACCTATGGAGAAAATTTTCCTAATGATTGTCGACTTGTCGTCTAAAGTTTTGTTTCTTAATTTTACTCCATAATAGACAAAGAAAATTTTACGATGGTATCTTATTCCTTTTAGAAATTTCGTCCACCAAAGTTAATTATGTCCGTTTAAAACACAGTCTTCCTCATTATTTCCCTGATAATTCAAACTTAGAAATATTATTAGAATCTCTTTTAAAGAACATAGAGATTACCAAGTCAAAAAGTTCTTTCTCTATTACGGAGTACAGTTAAAAAAATTATATTAAAGTCCACAATAATTTCATTCTTCATTCTTTCAATGAACAATGAAAACTGTTCATTGAAAGAATCCAATTGAACTTCTATCCAGCATCCATAAGTCCGTATGCAGGGTTATTTTATATGTTACGTTAATTTATATTTAAGCGTTTTTCTGGCTTGTTTACTGTATTATATTGTAATATGTACACGACAAAAATAAATTATGTCACTTATCACATTTTGAGTGTAAAAGAATCATTTATAACCATAAAACTAGAAATTTTTACTATGAATATTATTTCTGGTGTGTTACCTTTGTAACGATAAGGTATCTTTATTCTTCAAGCTGACCAAAATATCTGACCCTGTAGAAAATTAATGCCTCGTGGTATCTGACAACATAATTCTGCAGAAAATTATACGAGAACACAATTAGTGGTGTAATCATTATGTCTCATTCTGTCTACTGGCGCATAAAGCCTTAAGTTTCAGACACCACTTAAGATTGGCGAGTGCCCAGCTCACCTACCACGCCTCATTTCTCTATTCGTCATTATTCATTTCGATCGATTTTTCGGACGTCCCAGACAGTGTCTTTCGGGTGCCTAGAAGAGTTACAGGTCATGTTCCAAACGTTCTGTGGCATTTTTTGGATGTGTGGATTCTTTGCCAGCTTTTAGGTGTTGTTCCTTAATTATGATTGTCTATATTATTTGGAATAAACTGTATCCCTAATATATTTGTTTCCGCAGGCAGTCAATTTTAAATTCTATGTAATGCTTAGTTTCCAGGTTAAGGTCTATAAAGTAGAATGCATCTAACTAATATCGTAAATAATTACTGATTGGATGTGGCTCAAAATAATTTAAGAGACTCTCCAAGGAGTTCATAGCTGAAGAAAACAATTTTGTGCTTTTACCATTCTCCATCAGTTTAACAATATTAATTATTATTTTTCGCGAATAATTTTTTATCAGTAAATATATCCCATTTTTTTATGGAGTTGGTATTTTCCTTAATTACATTTGATGTACATTTCAGATTTTCTTTCTACAGTTTTGTTTGGTCTTTGTTAATATGGAGACACACCACCTTAAAATTGCTAGCAAAAAATCTCAGTTTTATGTTCTAAAACGTCGAATTTCCGGGCTAATAGGACAGTGTTGTCTATAAAATCCTGGCCTTCAAACACAAATGTAAATTTCCATCTTGTGCCTCTGCATCTTATATCGATAGGAAAAAATATTTATCTTTAATTTTTTAAAGATGAACAAATTAAAAATAAATATCTTTAATTTATTTATCATTAAATTGTATTTTTCCTTAACCAATCGATGACAACCGATCGATATAATCCTGATCCAATAACCAATATAACCAATCGATATAAACCAGGATATAATCTCGTTTTCTTACATCTGAAGATAAATTATTCAGATCAATTTGTCTGTGTATAGAAATATAATACGAGATTACAGTCCAAAGACATTTATGTTTCGAATATATAAACTGGAAACTAATATATAAAGCGAATATATAAAGCATGTTGAGTATAAACGAATTTTCATAATTATTTCAATGAAATAATTTTGCGGAAAGAAATAATTTATTTCAGGCAAGAGAATATAAGGATGAATTATTAAAGTAGGCTTGCTATGACATCTCTTAAATTTGGAAAATAAATCTACAAAATTTACTTAAATATACCTTTGACTTCTGTACCTATGGTTTAATTTTAATGAATTTTTTTAAGGAAGTACACGGTTCGGGAGCACCATATTTTTAGAAAAAGGGGGCTTTCTCTGCTGTTATAGATAATATATCAACTGATTAAAGAAATGCACTGTAAGATAATTAACTGAAATTTCACTAAAATTAAGATAAGGGTTAAAATTTTGAAAAAAATCAAGTTTTTCAAGAATCATATCATCAGAACATTGTAATGAGAAGACTGTGTGTACTGACTTATTATATTGCTGCAACAATGAGTTTCCAATAACATCTTTCTATTGGTCAACATTACAAGAATATGTCATATAATCTGAAAGAGATTTAATATAACCATTTGCAGCTTTAGGAACGAGTTTTTAAAATGCAAGATAAATAATTGAAATCGCGTATGTAAATTCACTAAAGTTCAACCATAAAAGTAAAAACTAACGTTTTTGTGATACAATGAGTATATGTAAGTAAGTAGTTAAAAATATGTTATTTTTTACGAAATTATATTTGAACTCCCCATTTAGAAATCATTTTTATATTTTTCCTTATTTTATGTTAAATAGTCACTTAATTACGGAAAAAATATTATGGGATTATTAACAATAGTTCTAATTAATTTTTAATGAGTTTTTACATTACTCTGGAACGGATAATATTCGTTATTCTGGAAGGAATTCTATCGGTGAATTGAAATTTCCACGTAGACGTTTATTTTCAGTCAAGATGCATTTTTCTTTTAATAAAGATTTATCTTGTTTTACTTCCTAGGAGAAAAGGAAGAAATACACAAAGTACTGTTGATAGACATGAAACTTTCCATGTTCAAGAAAAACATTTAAGAATTTTATGAGTTCGAAGGAGCTAAATGACCAAATCATTTAGCCTCTCATAAAGAAGGGAAAGGCGAGAGAACGCTGAGCTGTATATTTTGTGTTGATGTCCGCTTTCTACCCTTTTTTATTTATGTTTTTTGATAGATAATCTATATTTAATGTGTGATAAAAAAATAAAACTGTGTTTATAGAATCATAAACATAATCTGATTCATTCTTAGGAAAATGCAACGTGTTTAAGGTTTTTTACTATCACAATAGTTCTTTCTATACTTGTTTGAAGTAAGTAAAAAATATAATTCTGTAAAGACGTTCAAAAGCGCAAAAAGTTAGATTTTTTTTTAAATAAGAGATATTAGGGTCATATTATTTCATAAGTTTAAGAGTTTTGACTAAATAATACTATTTTTTATTCATTAAAAATACATCATTTTAAAAATGATATATTGCGTTATCTTTCACGAGATTTTATGATTAATTTATAACTAGAAGTTATTTATTTTTAAAAATTTTAACAAAATGTTGCATTCGACGAAATTTATTACTTAACTATTAACATTTATCATTTGTTAGTGCCCTATAAAGCACTGTAACAGGGGTTTTAGGCCAGGTACGGCACTGACTCTTCAACTCTTTATATCTAGGCCAGTATTCCAACAACTGAGGTGCACTAGAAGTGAAAAACTGTTATAACACATTTTTATCACCAGATATTTCTCCTTTCTATGGTCAATGGAAAAAGGCTCTTGACGTGCACGTATTTATATTTTTCTTATTTTATTGATTATTATTTTAGTATATAATTGTTTTTATTTATTATTATTTTTCCTAAAATACAGAATAATATTCCTTATGAACTATCACGGTAATATGAAAGAATGTCGTTTTCACTTATTTCACTCCCAGTTGTATTAGCTTATCCACACCCTCCAATGAAGAAATCCTTGTACTCAAACATCAGGATTAAAGTAGTACAATTGTTTCCTGCATTCAGGCAAACTTCTGAGATTCAAATAAACCACAGAAATGTAGATGTGTCCAATGAAGAGCATATTGAAATCGAATACTTTAACAAGACATCATACGGCTAATCAGCTAAAAATGTTTTACTGCAAGTAACACGAAAATGCTTTATGACATCGTTTTCCTATTCCGTCACAGAAATAGCAATAAGGCCTTGCTCACATTGGTTCCCGGACGTAGTTAAAACATTTTTGACCAATCACTGAGCTCAACGAATATCTAAGGAATATATCAAACCAATTAGATGTCATGTCACTTCAATAGCCGCCAAAGGAAGCAATGTAAAAAAGACCTTATCGTCACTGGCCCCCACCAAACGACAGAAAAAGCGCTTCTTTAGACCTTTAAAATTTAGTTTTCACTGTAAAGCCCTTGTAAATCATGAATAAATTTATTTGAAAAGAAATTAAAAACGTTATATATATATATATATATATATAAAATTTATATGTATATACACTGCTCAAAAAAATTAGGGGAGCAAGCAAAGAAGTTAAGAAAACCATGTGAAACAGCCACGTATTGGCATAAAATGGATAGTACACGAGTATCAATGCGCAATACAGAAAAAAAGAAGTAAAAAATTTGTAATTACGCTTTAATTCTTTGAAAATATGGAAAAAACATAAGAAGATGATTTAGGGCAACAATTTGGTTCCATGTAAAAGATAAAAAATAAGTATTGTTTAGAAATGATGCAAGATTTTTAATATGGCGTGTGGTCTCCTCGAACATCTAAGACTGCTGCACACCTGTTTTCCATAGATGCAATGATGTTATCGATAATACTTTGGGGAATACTGTTCCACTCCTCAAGAAGTGCAATCTCCAAGTCTCGGAGAGTAAAGGGAGGCCTTGGTCTCGCAGCAATGCGTGGTCCGAGCATGTCCAAAACATGCTCGATTGGATTCAGGTCAGGAGACCACGCTGGCCATTCCATACGCTGTATTCTTTCAGCTTCATGCATGTTCTCCACAAGACGAGCTGTATGCGGTCTGGCATTATCATGCTGGAAAACAAAGGAATCTCCAATGGCTGCAGCGTAAGGTATGACATGAGGTCTCAGTATCTCGTCTGCATACATTCGGGCCGTCAAAGTACCATTCCGAATGATATGCAGGTCCGTACGTCCACCTATGCTGATTCCACCCCATACCATAAAACCCAGCTCGTCTGTATTTTGACCTTTCACAAATGAATGTGGGGTTATTTCGAGTGCCCCTTTCCCTCCATACTAAAACACGTCGGGTGTCACACTGCAGACTAAATCGGAACTCGTCTGCAAACAGCACTTGGCTCCAATCATGTTGCTCCCAATCTCGATGTTCAGTAGCCCATCTTCTTCGGGCCGCACGGTGGCGTGAGGTCAACGGAATGCAGACCATTGGCCTACGTGCATAGAGACCTCCCTGATGAAGCCTATTACGTACTGTTTGGCTGGACACACTTCGTCCTGTTGCCAAGAGCAACTGTCTTTGCAGTTGAATAGCATTGTCTGTTCTGTTTCGACGAGCTGTTATCAGTATATATCTGTCATCAGTTGCTGTAGTGGCGCGTGGCCGACCTTGCCCTGGTCGACGTCTAACATTCCCTGTTTCTTAGAATCGATTCCACAGCCTTGCAACGACACTTCTGGAGACTCCAACATTTTCAAGTCACCTTTTCTCAAAAAGAATAACTGAGCAATCGAATTTCCCAGTTAAGGCTTTGAAATAGACGTTTCTGCAAAATCCTGATTTCCGCCCTTATGTTCTTTTTCTGGTTTTCGACGTCATGAACTTTGATTTGCATATAAAGTTTTCTTCTTGTGTTTCCTGCTAGGCTTGAAATCATGTATGATTTTTTATATTTTACTTATCGGTGTAAGTATTTGCGTAATTTCGTTAAAACTATGTGCTTCCCTAATTGTATTGAGCAGTATGTGTATATATATATATATATATATATATATATATATATATATATATATATATATGTGTGTGTGTGTGTATACAGAAGGTCGGTTGCTCTGTATGGAAATGATTTTATAATTTGTTTTTAGTGTTTGCATCTTGAGATAAAAAATTGGCAACTTCAGAATAATCATCTGCTATTCTTTTGCTTTGATTGTGATGTAAAATAAAAGCTTTCTGAGTAGAAATATTCGTTGCAACAAATTATATAATAATCACGTAAAAATTACGATTCTGGCATTTCTAAAAAAGCTATATATTGTATATTAAATTTGAAGGGAAAAACCGTCTAACTGAAAGTAAAAATCAAACATGACAGCGAAACCTCATCCTAAGACTGTTCGAACGCAGATAAATATCAAGAAAGTGAAGTCTCTGATCTTAAAAGAAAATACTCCGACTCAAAGATCCATTGCATCGAAACAACGAATGTTTTATGGCAGTGTAAGTAAAATCATTCAGAAAGATTTGATGTTAAAAAAGATGTTTAAACCAAAAGTTCATCTGCTTTTGCAAAAACATATTACTGAAAAAAAAAATTGTAGAAAATTATATGAAATACACCTAGCTGTTGAAAAATTAAAAATTTGTGGTAACACTTGATGGGGAATGAGTGTATTTAAGTGACTGTAATAAAAAAAGTTCAATTTCTATTTCTCAACGGATAGGAACCGTACTAAATGGCTACGGCAGTGTACAAAAGTTCTCAGAGGAGTTCATGATAGTAGCAGGATTTTGTTACAACGACAAATAAAAAAAAAAAAAATCAAACAAAGCCAAACTTAATTCACTCTACTATCAGCAGAATATTTTAGAAACAATTTTTGAAGAAGAAATTCTAGCCTTATATGGAAAGGACATTGATAAAGTAAAGCTTATTATTGACAAAGCCTCTAGTCAAACGTCTAAATCAACGGCCGCTTATTTAGCAAAGAAAGAATCAGAAACAGGAATAAAATGTATCCCATTTAATGAAATACTTGTAAAATTACCTGACTCTTCTCCAATAGACTTTTGCGATTTCGGTTTTTTAATTCGAGCCTTAGGAAAACGGCATCCAAGAACACTGAACGGACTTTGGAAAATGGTCCAAGAGCAATGAGGTAAAACTGACATAACAGTACTAAGCAAAAATTTACTTTCCTGGAAAATTCGAGCTAGAGCTATTGTCAAGAACCATGACTATCAGATAGAAGGAAATCACAGCATAAAATACGGCATTTATACATAAAACTTAACTATCAAAATCGTTTCCATACCATGTGAACGACCTTCTGTACATATATATATATATATATATATATATATATATATATATATATATATATATATATATATATGTATATATATATATATATATGTATGTACATATATATATATATATATATATATATATATATATATATATATATATATATATATATATATATATATATATAAAGAAAATTTATTTAAATATATAAAATATATTTTATATATTTAAAAAATATTTTATATAAAAAATATATAAAATATATTTTTTATATATATATATATATATATATAAAGAAAATTATTTTTTTTTTATTTGATCAAAACTTTTTTCCCAAATGTGATAATAATCACATTTGGGAAATTTAGATGCAGTCGGGCACGAGGAGTGAATCATCTAGTAAATCGCTGCGCACAAATTGGAGAGATGCAGTCGGGCGTAGTGTTGATCCAGGAAAGCACTGAAAACACTGACGAAATTTAGTAGAAACAAACATGGAGCCATTGATGAGAAACACACATTTTATACGAAATCCAGGAAATCACTTTTATTCAATCAGTAGGCATTACGAAGGCTGCAGCGGCCACATGATTTGTCCGGCGCCTTTGCCAGGACGGGACGCCGATTACATACAGGCGCGGACCGCAGGTCCGACAGTTACAAGAGTTAGAAACGAAGAGCGAGCGGACAGCATGTCCGATAGCGACAAGAGTTAGCAATGAAGAGAGGGAAAAGTCTTGCGTTCATGCAATATTAAATGGGTGTTTTGCGATATTTTCGCCAGAGGGCCTAAACTACTAAATTTTTAACTGGGCGATTTTACATTCGTGGAGTTCAAGTGTCCACTTAAGTTTCCCGGGGACTGATAAATTCCGCGCTTGCTAGTGCTGAGACCTGTTGAACTGGGCATAGGATAAGTGGCCCATAAAGTTCTTGTAAAGTGGGTTTTTGACGTTAAAAAGACATAATTTCAGAGTGTTTCGAGGGCTCTTCAAGAATTTTGACACTATACGGACATTCGGAATCTCATAAACTTTCGAACACTCATATCTGGGGATGTTATTGAGTTCCGATACTTCACATGCCTGCTTAATGATCTGCAGGGCTGCGATAAATTATACTTACTTTACTTTTAGGTCGCAGATTTTGGAAAAGGGGTCGTGCTTTATTAAAAAGAGAATTTAGAATATGTTTTAAAGTAAAGTAATTTAGGACGTCGAGTTTTCTTGTTACATTTCCCCCCCATCGAAATAAGAAAAGTTCTTGCTGAAAGAAAGACTTTTCCGTTGACATAAAATTTTACAAAATTTTAAGTACACTGTATGCATCAAAGGTAAACACACATTATATCATTTACAGAATAAGAATCTCCATGTTCGAATTCAATTTCAATATTTCATACTAATTGCAATAATTTGATTTCAATATTCAATATTTACTATCCAAAACAATATTATATCCACAAAAATAATAACCTCTAAAATAATAAGTCAAATAAATGTACTAAATCCTTTCTCAATATTTATCATATTTAATTTCTTATATAAACACTTTAACTTTCATAAATAACACGATATTTTAATTTAATCTTACTACTAGCATTTTGGTATGAATCCTCCTGTTATATAACCTTTTACCTCTTAAACATACCTCTCTTTTTATCATATATGAAGCATTACTTTTCTATTTATTTCTCTTTTATCATTTTGAGAATTTTCTGGAATGGGCACTTCCTCTATAGCAAACGGATGTTAGTATTCAACCGTGGCATAGGGACGCTTAATAGATTAGAAAGAACTCCGTTTCTAGTTAATAGATAAACTGTTCTTTGAAATTTCTACTGTACCAGAAAATCTCCTGAAAAACATATTATTCTCCTACCTTTATTTAACCTTCAACTACATATTATACCCACGAGGATTCAAAACCATATACCTTTTTAAATTTACTATGTAAAAAAGTACAATGTTTAGGTAACTTGTGAATAATACTAAGTTAGCAATGTTTGTACTGTAATACTTCAGTAACATAAAACAATTTTTTTAAACACTTATAATTTCTTAAAATAGATTACAAACCGTTTACATAAGTTGATAAATATTTTTGTGGATAAATTTAAAATTTAACTATTCATTATTTTAATTTTACCACCTGATACAAATATACAACAATATAACACTTATAAATTATATATATGTTGACAGAAGAACAGTCTCTATACATCAAAATGATAGACTTGAGTTTTTCCATCATTCGTCATAGTAAGGACTTTATTCCATAATCAACAAAGAAAGGATAGGTGACAAATTCTTCTCTGTATCAAAATAGATAAAATTCACAATACATAGAAGTCCATATGCTAGTATATCATAAGAGTCAATATTTTGCTTTTTAGTTATAACATCAAATAAGTTTTTAATTTCAACACGATTACCAAAATGTATGCAATATGATTTAAATCCTCTACTCATATAACTCCGTCTCTTCTTAGTAAATTCAACACGTATTCGTTTAATATCCTTATTACCATTTTTTTTTCCATCATCATCATCACAAGAAATGAGACTTTCCTTAGACATGGGCTTTTCCTCTTTAACAAACGGATGTCAAAAAAACCAACCGTGGTTAAGGGATGCTTATGTGATTTTACGAAGGACGCTCCGATGCCCGATAAGTGGACAACTGTGTCCTCTATTATCTACTGACCAAGAAAATCTCTTATGCATATAAAATTCTTATACCTTTACCTTTTTTCAAACATAGCAAACCTGAGGATTTAAAACCATATTCTCCAACATAAAACATAATAAGTACAAAATTGCGGTAGCTCGTATAAGATTCCAAGTTAGCATTGTTGTACTCCAAAACATTTTTGTATGCAATTTTGATACGTTAGTACTCCTATAATATAGAACATATGATTTACAGATATAATAATATAATAACATTCTTAATATTCAATAAACAATAAATCTTATAATACTTGTGAAACACTGTAAAACCATAATACAAAATAAAACAAGTTGATGAACAAACAATTTTTTTTTTCACACCAGCTTTATTGCGGGTATTTATAGAAAAAAATTAACATGACACGTTGCCTTGCTCGAAGTGATTCTCCTTCCTTCGGGAGAGGTGACTATATTTCTCCGAGCTTGTTGACATTTAACCTCTCACATGTGTGTATAGTAAGCGTAACGGTGGGGTGGTTTGAATTGTGACCTACTTTCCTTTCTTTCTTTTTCTTTTCTCGTAGAGGTTTCGCTTCTACGTCCTTTTAATAGCTATGGGAATTTTACTCTTTTTTGTAGATAATTTAAACTTTTCTGCAGAATTAAAGTGCCTTAATTTGGTCGAGTGTACGATTTCAGTAAGTTTTTTAGTCAAATGGTTAGGTTTGTTAATTTCAAAAGTTACATTAGAAAATTGTTTTAAAACGGTGTAGGGTCCAGAATAAGGGGAAGTAAGTTTACGAGTATTTGGATATTGGAATTCTTCATACATTACTAGGTCTCCGGGTTTAAAATCAGCTACTTTAAAATGAGTATCGTATCTATCTTTATTACGCGAATGATATTGTGTAGTCCTCTTTTCTGCAATTTTCCTAGCTTCCTCTATTGGTGGATACATTTCTTGATTTTGAATTAAATTTTCGTAAGGTAACTTGCCGTACAAGAGGTACGCAGGAGGAAATTTAGTGACGGAATGAGGGGTATTATTATATTCCTCAGTTACTTGAGTCAATAATTTTGTCCATGCTATTTTTCCTTGATATGAACTAAGTTTGCATTTTAGTCTCGTTATGATAGTTTGATTAACTCTTTCTACAGTCCCATTTGTTTGTGGTCTGTGTGCTGAGGATACTAATTTACAAACGTCATGATTTCTCAAAAAATGTTTAAATTTTGTGGAAGTAAAGGCAGCGTTACGGTCGCTTAATAATTTCTTTGGAACTTGAATCTGAAATAATTGCTTTAGACAATTTATGTATGTATCAGTGGTTGCACTCTTAGAGGGATAAGTCCAAACGTATCTAGTAGCATGATCAATAACAATATGTAAATACTTTTTCGTGGATTCATAATAATTTAAACCACCAACAGTGTCAATAGAAACAACATCAAAAGGTTCATGTGCAGGGGGTAAATTTTGTAACAAACCATATTTTTTCTGTCGCGATTTTTTGTTAAGTTGACATATTTCACAATGTTTGACATAATTTTTGACATCATTAATAATACCATACCAGTAATATTGAGGTGATAATACATTCAACATGGAAGAAACACCAACATGTCCAAGCTCTACATGAGCTTTTTCTAGTAACTTTAAGCGTAGAGAATATGGAACACAAATCTTATAAAACCCTTTCTTTTTGATCATATACAAGTTATTAATTTTCTGAAATTTATTACACCCAACATTGTCCAATTTTTGATGAGTTTCTAGTTCTTCAGTAGATAAAAAATGAGAATTTAAACTAATATGATGAGAAATAGGATTACGTGTTAACATATCATCTTCAATATTGGTAGAACCTTTCTTATACTTTATATCGAAATCATACATTGACAGTTTTAACGACCATCTAAATAATCTTCCGGTAGGGTGTTTGATACTTTTTAACCAAACTAAAGATGCGTGGTCCGTATGAATTGTGAAGTGGCTTCCGTGTAAATAACAATAAAATTTATCGACAGAGTCAATAATAGACAAACACTCCAATTCCGTTATAGCGTAATTTTTTTCATAGGGCCTAAGTTTTCTTGAATGAAAAGCTACAGGATGAAGCGTATTATCGGGGTGTTCTTGCTTTAAAATGGCAGCTACCGCTTCTTGTGATGCATCAACAAAAACATGACAAGGGTAATTAGGATTGAACAGAGTTAGCACTGGTTTAGAAATTAAGATATTTTTTAACTTTTGAAAAGCATGTTGGCACTGATCACTCCACTCATATTTAATATTCTTTTTAAGTAAATTGTTAAGAGGTGCTCGGATGTTGGCGTAGTTTGGAATGAATTTATTATACACATTAATACTTCCTAAAAATCTTTGTAATTCTTTAACATTTCTGGGTGGCTCTAACTTTTTAATTACTTCAATATTGTCATTGCTGGGATGATATTTTCCACACTCAACTTCATAACCTAGAAATTTAATCCTTTTTTGCGCGAACTGACATTTTGACCGTTTTAGTTTAATGTTTTCTTTTTCACATACTGAAAATATAATTCTCAAATGCTCTAAATGTTCTTCAAAAGATTGCGAAAAGATAATTATATCATCGAAATAATTTAAGGCAAACTTAATTTGATATTTATTAAGAATTTGTCTGAGAGTTCTTTGAAAAATGGCTGGAGCATTTTTCCATCCAAAAGGCAATCGTTTCCATTCATAGAGTCCGAAATTAGATGTAAAGGCTAGTTTTTCAGTATCGTTTTCATTAAGTCGAATGTGCCAATAACCTGATGCTAAATCCAAAGTGGAAAAAATTTTAGCATGAGTTAATTGATCTAAGACGGCATCAATTCTGGGGATCGGTTCAGAATCTGTTTTGGTTATTTTGTTAAGTTGTCTATAATCAATGCATAATCTAGTTTTTGAATTTTCGTCACGTTTATATGCCAAAGTGATGGGAAATGAAAAAGGGCTACAGGAGGGTTTTATTAAGTCAGCGGCTAGCAGTTCATCAATTTGTTTCTTTATCTCTGCATTATCTTTAGGAGATGCTCTATACGGACGTAATGAGATAGGTAGTTCGGACGTTAGAATAACTCTTTGGGGTTCCAGTCGAATGCACCCAACATCATATTTAGATTTTGCAAACACATTATTATATTCCTCTAACAACTCACTTAATTGCATTTCTTCGGTATCATCATTAAACTCAAAATTATATTCATTACATTCAACATTATATACACTTTCTTTAAAATTTCCTCTTTTACATTTACTGAAATTAGAATCATAAATCAAGCATGCAAAGTTATTATCTATATAGGTTAACACTTCGTTTGAGGTTACATTTCTATTAAATTGATAAACTTGCAGGGTATTAAAATCTAGATTTAATTTGAACTGATTCACAAATTCTGTTGATAGTAGTGCATAGTTTAAATTAGATTCAATCACATAAAACTTGATAAATTTTGTAATCTTAGAAATGTTTGTTTTCAAGAGGACAATTTTTCTTACCTCAACAACACCTTTTAACGTTTTTACCTTAGGGAGTCTTTCTTCGGTGCTCGATATTATGGTAGTTTCGCAGAGATTCGGCAATAAATGATAAGGGATCACATTAATTCCGGCTCCCGTGTCAATTAATCCTGTAATTAATTGTTCATTTAAGATGATTTTCACTTTGAAGTAAGGTCACCGGCGATTTTGGAAATTATCTCGTCTCATCGGAGGTCTTGTCTGATAGTGAATCGCTGGGTTCAATTGGGATCGCTGATACTGCGGGTAGCGCGGAGAGAATTCCCTTGGCACGGGAGGTTGAAATGGGATCCTGGGAGCATAAGGTCGTGTTGAGTTTATGGGTCGTGATGGATTTACGACATCTCGGCTCGCTGAAGCACCGTGGGGAACATCGGCAAACACTCTTCTTGCTACTGTTATCCATTCGGACGTCGTTTCAATATCGTGGGATACCAGAATACTTCTGAAATGGGGAGGCAGTCCCCCGTTTAAAGATTGCACCGTAAGTTCCTCGGAAAGTTTAAGCTTTGAGGCGAATTCTGTCTTCGATTTGTAGTAGGAATTAATATCTCCACACGCAGAGTATGTTATCTTTATAAAGTTGTCAAAGGTGTAACTTTTACCGCACGTGTACTGATCGATGAATTTGTTTTGCACATCCCTCCATGACTGTAAGTCGATACACGCAGAAATAAAAAAGTTCAATGCTGCAGGTCCTAAATAATCCGGAAATTTAGAAAGTTTCTTCTCGTCACTCAGATTTAATTCGTTGCATTTTCTTGTAAAATACTTCAGCCAGTCCTCAATTTCAATTTCACCATCGGGCACAAATAATGGACACTTAAAATTTTCTTCCGCCATAGTCCTTAATAGTGATAATTCTTGAGTAGGAGTTTTTTCACAGTGCTCACGAACTTCGAGTGATGATACTAGTGACGGGGAAGCTAAAGGTTTATCATCAGCAGGTAAACTTAGCGTAGATTTAGCTGTCTGGGAACGAAGATGCATCAAAATAGCTTAAAACATCCATGGGGTTAACACGAATAACAATATGAAGAAACTGCACTTGGAGCACATGACTTAAAGACACTTGAAAATTTTCTTTTTATGAAAGATATCCGCTGAGGATTCCACGACAGGTATAAATCCTGCCGGCTTTATAAATGTGATAATAATCACATTTGGGAAATTTAGATGCAGTCGGGCACGAGGAGTGAATCATCTAGTAAATCGCTGCGCACAAATTGGAGAGATGCAGTCGGGCGTAGTGTTGATCCAGGAAAGCACTGAAAACACTGACGAAATTTAGTAGAAACAAACATGGAGCCATTGATGAGAAACACACATTTTATACGAAATCCAGGAAATCACTTTTATTCAATCAGTAGGCATTACGAAGGCTGCAGCGGCCACATGATTTGTCCGGCGCCTTTGCCAGGACGGGACGCCGATTACATACAGGCGCGGACCGCAGGTCCGACAGTTACAAGAGTTAGAAACGAAGAGCGAGCGGACAGCATGTCCGATAGCGACAAGAGTTAGCAACGAAGAGAGGGAAAAGTCTTGCGTTCATGCAATATTAAATGGGTGTTTTGCGATATTTTCGCCAGAGGGCCTAAACTACTAAATTTTTAACTGGGCGATTTTACATTCGTGGAGTTCAAGTGTCCACTTAAGTTTCCCGGGGACTGATAAATTCCGCGCTTGCTAGTGCTGAGACCTGTTGAACTGGGCATAGGATAAGTGGCCCATAAAGTTCTTGTAAAGTGGGTTTTTGACGTTAAAAAGACATAATTTCAGAGTGTTTCGAGGGCTCTTCAAGAATTTTGACACTATACGGACATTCGGAATCTCATAAACTTTCGAACACTCATATCTGGGGATGTTATTGAGTTCCGATACTTCACATGCCTGCTTAATGATCTGCAGGGCTGCGATAAATTATACTTACTTTACTTTTAGGTCGCAGATTTTGGAAAAGGGGTCGTGCTTTATTAAAAAGAGAATTTAGAATATGTTTTAAAGTAAAGTAATTTAGGACGTCGAGTTTTCTTGTTACATATATATGTATATATATATATATATGTATGTACATATATATATATATATATATATATATATATATATATGTATGTATGTGTATATATGTATGTATATATATATATATATATATATATATATATATATATATATATATATATATATATATATATATATATATATATATATATATATATTAATTAGTTCATGGTTGTCGAATTAGCTATTTTTAAATTAAATAATCTGTTATTAATTAAAAGTTGCATAATACAGAATGTATATATTTATGAATGTACGATATGTATACGAATTCATGGGTGATAAACTAGCTATTATTCAAATGAACCAATCTGAAGTTAATTAAAACATTAATAATTCATAATGTATATCACGGAGGCGTATTTATTTGTTTTTCTTTTTTACTCTCTTTCATGTGTTTAATTGTTATCAAACACGGGTTTATCCTGTATCTAGTTGAGACGTTTCATACATGATAATAATGAAACACGTTTCGTGCGATCTCATGGAATATTCGTTTGTTAAACTTTTAATGAGAAGACTTGTTATCAATTACTGATTTAGTGATTTAAACAAAGAAATTATATTACATTCTATACACATATTCGTTCTCGATATTAATTTGTTGTTACAAACTTGAATAATTTCTTTTTGCTGTTATTTATGCTAATTTTAATGTCTTAATTAGCACATTTTATGTATCTAATTATCTATGAAACTTTAAATTATAATCCCTCTATCTGTTCGTGCGCGAACTGAACGCGTAGTTATTTTTAATGAAGAATGAACTTCAAGTATCCTCTTTGCCTTTTAAACGAAGGATTTTTAAACTTGCTGTAATGAACGTTTTCTAAAAATTTTGGAGGCGGCGAAATATTTTCTCTTAAACTTTAACTGGATATTCTGTATGCTATTGCGCGCGTGTTTATTTTTCCTCCGTCTATAAAATCATGATTAGTCCTGCAATGTCTACTAAAATAGAGTAGCAATGTTTGCTAAATAAGCTTCATTAATTATAACTTAATGAGCTTTAAATCATATAAACAATTGTAAATTATAAACGAACCTATTTAAAAAGAAATCGAAAGCGATACAAAGAGGATTTCACAGTGACAAATGAGATAAGATTTAAATGTTAATTAAAACATTGATTGTTCAAAATGCATATAGGGATTCTAATGCATATAGGTTCAAAATGCATATAGGGTTCAAAATGCATGTAGGGATACAGTTTCACTTTTTTACTAATACATATGAAGTATTTTTGAATTGAATTCTTGTACTCATTATTGATATACCTAATTTTATGACGTAAAATTAAAAGTACAAATAATAACTATATCAATCGCAAAGCGTTGGATAACGAACGTTTCATAGGATATGGAAAATTAATGCTAATATCAATAAGATACAAAAAAAAAGGTTTTGGATTTGGGTTTAATCCAGTTACATTAGTCAAATAATTTCAGTTATAGGCTTTTTAAGAATCCGAATGTGTTGAGTTTTATTAAACTATATTCTTCGACCTTTTGGTGAATATAATTAACAGTAAAACGGTGCTAACCGAATTTTTCGCAGCTTGTCTAAACGAAAAAAAAATCTTGCTGTATGTTTCTTTTTAATTAAGCATGTCTACTTCTAAAAACTATAGTTATAATCTGAATTTATATTTTCTGGATTTCATACCTATAATAGACATTTTAAAATACATTAAATCAAAACTCATGTTTTTACGATGATCACACGGTAAGGTGAATCTTTTTATCCTGTATTGTGTATTATTTGTATCTGTTATCTAAGTCTTTTTGATTCGACGTGGAAAATTTATTAGTTAAAATTATTTAAAATGTTAATAATATTAGCAAAAATTATTAAAAATACCTAAAATCCCTTGCTTCATAAGTTTCGAAAATTACGGCGACCACGGATCTCGCCTATACGGCCTGTCAAACTGAAGACCGGTCTCACTACGTAGCAAAACCTATTTACGCAGTCAAGGGTTGATTTCCCTAGTTCGGAGCAGCTCATTTTTATAGGCCTGGGCGCCGGACGGACAGTACAGACCTGCCGACCAATTTGGGCAACCCTGGCCACTTCCATGCATCGTAAATATATGTAGCGATCCATTCTTCCTCGTTCATCTGACAAACGAAGAAATTATTTAATTAAGATTAGAAAACGAGTACTGCTCCCAAATAAAAATTTACCAAAAAATTTCATTCCTCGTTGTTCCAAAGATCAACATTTTATATGAAAAACCTTAAAAAATCGCAAACAGAAATACCAAGGAAGAATGTCATATATATACATAAGCATTTTTTTTCCTTTTTCGGACACAAGAAAGGTTCCTTATTGTTTACGTTTACGTCATTTCTGTTTACGTTTTATCAAAGTTTTTTCTAATTGAATATCAAAGTACTTTGACCAACCATAATTAATATATATATATATATATATATATATATATATACAGTAACCACCGCTTATAGCGAATCAACCGTTTATAAGAATCAATATCGCAAAAACAAAAACAAATGTATTATTTCCATGTTAAAATTTCCGCTTTAAAGAATCAATCCACCGGTTATAAGAATCAGTTTGCAATCTTCGCTTTCCTTTCATTTTTTCAAAAAATGCCACTTGAACTCTCAAAAGGTACGAAATTCTTTAACTTTTTGAAAAGAAAGATTGATAAAACTTTAGGGTGGAAAAGAGTCGTAAAATACATTCCTTTAGACATAACATAAGAGTTTCTCCTTATACGTTTTTGCTAAACACTGTCTTATTAGCTTTACCCAGGGGCATCTAAACCGCCCGGGTCCGATTTCGCTTTTCTCCAGACAGGCACTCCTTTTTTCCCACCACTTACTTCCTGGTTGCGGATTTCTGGACCCTGAAACACATGAATCTTCGGCGAAGTGTCCCCCATCACTTACACAAACGGGACAGTGGATTCAGCACTTCAAACCGTGAAACGTAAACGGATCCATTTTGCTGAATCAAACGTTTCACGGTTTGATTCAGAATCAAACCGTGAAACCTAAGCTATAAAGTGAATCTTCGTCTGAGACTGTAATAAGCATACGTCGCTATTATTCACTTTAGTTTTCTAACAAAATTGCAGTTAGTGTTAGAACTTTTTGATAGTCGAATTCAAATATGATAAAAACAAGGAAAACTCTTAGTTTTTCTAAAAAACAGAACTTGTTAATTAGATATGATGCTCTTCCAAAGTGTAGTCAAAGAGAAGCTGCCTCTTGTTGATTTTATAATCATGTGTTGTTACTTATAGGTCTAGAAATTGAGTTATAGTATTTGTTTAGAAATTGAGTATTTTTAAAATTATAAAAAATAATTTTAATAAATGATAAATAACGTAAATTAAAGAGTATTTAATGGTAAATTATGTATATATGTGCCTGTGTGTTTATATATATGTACAAGTATATATTTGTGTGTGTGTGCCTGTCCAAAGGGAAGTTTCGGTTATAAGAATCAACCGCTTATAAGAATCAAAAACAGTAATAACAAACGTGATTCTTATAAGCGGAAATCACTGTATATATATATATATGAGTCGCCCAAATGAAAGTGGCACTAAAGTCGGTGTGACGAATTGTTTAATGGTATTGCTGTAAGTTATCATACAAAATAAAAAGAAATACATAAAGAACGTATAGGCTACACATAATTTCCTTGGAGGTTGAAACAGGTATCCCAGAGGCCCACGAGACAATGGATTTCCCGGGTGAAGAAACTCAGAGTTGGCAGTGGAATCAGTGGAGCCATGAGGAAATGTGTGAACACTTCCTTCGCTCATAGACATTCCATCCGCTATCTCACGAGTGCTGATTAGCCGATCATTACTCACTGACTGTCCACAACTGAAATTTGCTTCCTGGGTGATAACCACACGCGTTTCACTTGGTCGCGCCCTGTCGCCCGTACTGCTTCGTCTGTTACGAAAATCGCTACTTCACTAATATGCGTGACATACACTCTGTGCCATACACATTTTGCATGCGACGATATACATATATATATATATATATATATATATATATAAAGGTCACCCAAATGAAATGCACTGCTCAAAACAACGAGGGGAGCACATGGTTTTAACGAAGTTACGCAAATACTTACACCGATAAGTAACATAAAATAAATCATCTGTAATTTAAAGCCTAGCAGGAAACAGAAGAAGAAAACTTCATATGCAAATCAAAGTTCATGACGTCAAAAACCAGAAAAAGTACATAACGGCGGAAATCGTGATTTTTCAGAAAAGTCTGTTTCACTGCCTTAACTCTGAAATTCGATTGCTCAGTTATTCTTTTTCAGAAAAGGTGACTTAAAAATGTCTCAACAACGGGATTTACCGGAATCCATGGCATGGCGTATTATAGCCAGACTTGAATCCGGGCAAACACAACGAAGTGTCGCGGACACTGTTGGAGTCGCCAGAAGTGTCGTTGCAAGGCTGTGGAATCGATTCCAAGAAACAAGAAATGTTAGACGTCGACCACGGCAAGGTCGGCCACGCGCCACTACAGCTCCTGATGACCGGTATATACTGTTAACAGCTCGTCGAAACAGAACAAACAATGCTACTCAGCTGCAAAGACAGTTGCTCTTGGCAACAGGACGAAGGGTGTCCAGCCAAACAGTACGTAATAGGCTTCAGCAGGGAGGTGTGTATGCGCGTAGGCCAATGGTCTGCATTCCGTTGACCTCACGCCACCGTGCGGAAGAAGATGGGCTGTTGAACATCGAGATTAGGAGCAACATGATTGGAGCCAAGTGCTGTTTACAGACGAGTCCCGATTCAGTCTGCAGTGTGACACCCCACGTGTTTTGGTATGGAGGGAAAGGGATACTCGAAATAACCACACATTCGTTCGTGAAAGGTCACAATACAGACGAGCTGGTTTTATGGTATGGGGTGGAATCAGCATAGGTGGACGTACGGACCTGCATATCATTCGGAATGGTACTTTGACGGCCCGAAGGTCTGCAGGCGAGATACCGAGACCTCATGTCATACCTTACGCTGCAGCCATTGGAGATTCCTTTGATTTCCAGCATTGACACGCGTGTATTATTAATTTTATGCCAATACGTGGCTGTCTCGCACGGTTTTCTTAACTTATTTGTTTTTGCCCCTAATTTTTTTGAGTAATATGTATGTATGTATGTATGTATGTATGTATGTATGTATGTATGTGTACTCATGGACAAAATATTAGTGCACCAAGAAATAATTGCGGGGTCGTAACGAAACTTGCAATGAAGGTACATGTCGGGGAGATATGCAAATGATTAGAACTGCAGCGTGATTGCGCATTACGTATAGCCGGTAGAGGGCGTTGAACATCGAACTCTGTGGAGTATAAAACAGGTAACCAAAGCTTGTTTGAGTGTGCTGAATCATTTACAAAGGAAGAGCTGAGATAGACATGCCATTTCGCCGTGTTCGAAGACAATATAAGCAGTTGTCGCAGTTTCAGAGGGGGAGAATCGTCGGGATGATGGAAGCTGGGTGGTCAGCTAGGCGAGTAGCTCGTCATTTAGGCCGCACTGATTGTGTTGTGAGGAGGTGTTGGGACCAGTGGACCCGAGAGATGTCATGTACAAGAAGACCAGGCTCAGGACGCCCTCGACAGACCAGTCGTCGAGAAGACCGTCACATCGTAAGAAATGCACGCGTACAGCCAACTGCTTCATCGGCCGCCATCCAGGCACAGGTAGCACCTTCACTAGGGGCCTCTGTGTCTTCTCGAACCATACGAAGGCGCCTGGCTGAAGGGCAGTTGGTATCGCGGCGCCCATTACGTGTGCTGCCCTTGACGCCCACCCATATACGCCTCCGTTTGGAGTTTTGCCGCGCACGAGGAAACTGGACTGCAGCGGAATGGAACGAGGTAGTCGTTAGCGACGTAACCAGATTCAATCTCGGCAGTGATGACAATCGTGTTCGTGTGTGCAGAGCCCGTGGTGAACGCTTCAATCCTGCCTTTGCTGTACAGCGACACATCGCTCCCACAGCTGGTGTGATGGTATGGGGTGCCATTGCGTACAATACACGGTCACCCCTAGTATTGTTCCGTGGCACCATGACAGCCCAGCGGTATGTTCATGAAATCCTGCAACCACATGTGTTGCCACTCATGCAACGGCTCCCAGGAGCCACTTTTCAACAAGACAATGCTCGGCCTCATACGGCAATGGTGTCACAAGACTGTCTCTGCACTGTTACTACCCTTCCTTGGCCTGCCCGATCCCCAGATTTGTCTCCAATAGAGCATATATGGGATCATTTGGGACGACGAGTTGGGCTAATTGTAAACTAAGTTGTGCGTTAATAAGGAATAATTCTTTAAATAAGGAATAATTTAATTAAGACTATTAACTCTTTAAAATTAATCGCTTGAAAATTTAGTTTTATATTTTTGCGATGACGCCATCAAAATTAGTAGAACCTTTGAAAAAGTACATTCTGACAAGAAATATAAAACCTTATCTTATATTTTAAAGCAATTAATTAAAATTTTTTGAGAAAGCCGACATTAGCAAAACTCTTCTTAGTAGAATCCAAAGGTTTTAACGACGGGTTGCGTACTTCATATAATATTTCTCTAATGATTTTTAAATAGGGAAAACCGCATACTATTGGGGAAGAACTAATTCTACCGGCTATAACTGAAGTAATACGCACCGGGCTACACAAGTTAACCTCTGAAATTACAAAGAAAATTCGATTGAGCAGTAATACAGTCCAAAGAAGAATTGATGAAATGGCTTTAGATGTTGAAGACTCAATATGTGAGCATTTAAAAACATCCAAGTTCTCTATACAGCTTGATGAGTCAACTTTGCCAGGAAATGAGGCCTTAATTTTAGCATACGAGCAATTCATACAAGAAAAAATATGCTAAGAATTTTTATTTTAAAAAAATTGCAAACTGATACCAAGGAAGGAATCAATATTTCATGCATTGGAAGAGTTTTTCAAAGAAAAAGAAATCCCCCCTCAGAAATATCTTATCAGTTGCTGCTGATGGTGCTCTAGCGATGATAGGATGCTACAGGGGTTTTCTTGCATATTTAAAAAGAGAGGTTCCGAATGTATTTGCTGTGCATTGCGTCATTCATCGGCAATATTTAGTTACCAAAAATCTGAATGAATGCCTTCATAGGTCATTGCAGAATGTCGTTCAAGCAGTCAACAAAATCAGATGCAATGCATTGAATGACATATTGTTTGCACAACTTTGCATTGAAAACTATGAAGAATTCAATCGCTTGCTGCTTCATATAGAAGTTTGTTGACTGTCAAAAGGTACCTGTTTGGATCGATTTTATAAACTATTTGACACTGCTAGAGTTCTTAGAAAACAAAGATGATAATTTACGAGTCAACATCGATTCCAAAAATGACATAGCCAATTTGACAGACTTGTTTTGTAAATTCAATGACGCAAATCAAAAACTCCAAGGCGATGAGCTGAATTTAATGAAATCAAAAACTGTGATTTCCGCTTTTTTTGCAAAACTTCTACTGTACAAAACAGTTTTAGGAAGAGGGTAATTCAGCCAATTTCCAAATTTATCAACAATAGAAAAGCATGATAAAGACAGGCTTATCTTGGAGGCTCTCCATTCTGTCTTCAACAACGGTCTGAAGATATCATTAAAATGAACATACCCGATTGTGTTTTGGATCCTTTTTCAGGATCAAACTCAGAGGAATCTGTAAAATTACAAGAACTAATAGAAGTATCAAAAAATGAAGAATTAAATTTAAATTTAAACATAGCTATCAAGAGTTCTGGCTGCAAAAAGAGATACTAACACTTCACTCTGGATTATCAGCTGTGGTCTACAAAAATTCTTAATAGCGTTTCCTTCAGCATATTTAGTGGAATGTGGGTTCAGTGCGGTCACAAATCTGTGAACTAAAAACAGAAACCGACTGCAAATTACTGATCGAGATTATTTAAGAATGCTTCTGACTAAAATAGAGCCGAATATAAATAAATTGATTGCTATGCACAAACCTTCATTTTACTGTTATTTGTAATTTTTATCAAATGGTTATTATCCTTTGCCATCTTAATTTTTGGTGTGTAATGCGAATGTAACTATTGTTGATTTTAAGGACTAATTTTATAGTTTCAAGCTTCAAGGTGTCTTATTTACAACAACATATTTCTTTACTATGTTCTATATAGGTAGAAAAACAGATACATAAAAGACCGAAAATTTGTCATTGTATCTATGTTTACTCGCATAGAATGGAAAATTTCCAGGGGGGCGGTGAATAATATTTTCTCTGAAAAGGGGGTGGTAGGTCAAATCATTTTGGGAACCCCTGGTCTAGAACGATCCCTTCGTACTTTACGACCTGTGGGGACAGCTGACAATGAGGTTGCACCCCACCGTGACAAATTTCTGTTCTGAGGGGGAAGGGAAAGACATTTCTCGTATGCGGTAAAATACTTAGTATATCGTATGTTTCAAAAAAGCATGTTTATACCTGTCACAGGTGTGGCATCTATATAATAGGTAAATAAAACCACTGACGTACTCGAATGCAACGTTGTGTCAAAATGTCAAAGAAATCGGTGATGGACTTTCGGAGATTTGAGGTTTTGAACAAACGAACATTTACATTTTTATTTATATAGATATGTGTGTGTGTATATATATATATCTATATATATACTTTGAATTTTAAATTTCAATTTTTCTCAAACCGAAACTTCAGTTTATTCAAGCATTTTCTTTATTATTAGTAATTTTCATGCAAGGATGCACTTTTGATAAGCAAAAAAAAATACAAAAAAATGTAAAATTAAAACTAAAATATAAATTATCCTTACCTCATCCATCTGAGGGATAATGTATTCATACATATATTGCATTTTTATGCGACATTCGTTTAGAACTAATTCGTATTGAATAGTCTCCATGTTGAAATGCTTTATGTCTCTCAAATCTGATACATGCTAAATATTTGTGGCTAAAAAATTCTGTTTATTACTAAGTTATGTTTGTGACTTTTAATTTTCTCGCAAACTGAAATTATTAAATTAAGTGTGATGGATTCAATATTTTCTGTTACAATTAGCTGTAGATTATTTTCTTTTATTTTATTCGAATATGAAATATATTTGCAGTCACTTAAAGAAACTCATTTTTAATTCATACTACTCGAGTCTGAATGACGAATGCTTTAAATTTAAAAAAAAATACACTCCATCTATAAACAGAATAACTAAATTTGTCTGCACGTAAAAATCTTTAAATTACTCCCCTTCTTAGAATGCATTTACTGATGAATACTGTGAATAGATTAGTACTGTCTTTAATTAAAAATGTTAAGCATAAATAAAAGAAATACATTGTTTAATTATTTATGTTTCAGAGAAATATATTCCAAAATTATCTTTGTAATAAATTATTTATCACGAAATATAAATATATAACGTGGATGATAATTATTTATTACAAAAAAAAACTTTTTTTTATTATTTTACAAAGCTTCGTAAGATGAAAACTAACATTAGATATAGTATGAGTGAATTCGAAATGTTTTTTTTCGTTATTAGTAAAATTTTACATTTAATTGCTTTTTAAAATTTTCATTGCAGATGATTTTGAATAAATGCGTAATATTCCATTATTAAAAAACAAACGAATTGACGTTTACTAAAACAAAATTTAATTCAAATCACTCTTTCAACTCTAATATATATATTTTATATAAGTAGAAGTAAAATTTAAAAAAAAATGATAGACTTGCGTTCAGAATAAAAATAAGCTTTTAAGAAAATTTATTCCTCACCGCAGAAATTTAAGTTGTAATTCAAAATATTTTCTTCATTTATCATTAAGAGTTTTCTTAAGAAAATTGTTAACGATTAATTCTAAGGTAAATTCCATTTTTAATTCCCTACCGTGACGGAATGATAAAAATATTTTTTTTATAATAATGTTTACAATTGGCTGGCTTACAGACTTTAATATATGTAAAATTACAACTAGAGTTTAACGATGTAAATAAAATTAAACGTATATATATATATATATATATATATATATATATATATATATATATATATATATATATATATATATATATATATATATATATATATACGTTTAATTTTATTTGCATCATTACACTCTAGCTGTAGTTTTATAAGTATTAAAAGTCCGTACGAAGACCAGCCAATTGTAAACTGCTTCAAAAAAAACATTTGTATACACTGCTATCCCTAAAATTGCAACACCAAGCAGGATAAATGGTACAAAAGTCAAATCCGCATGAAAGGAAGAACATGCTGGGATATTTAAATCATTAGCATTTAAGCGCAATCGAATGGTGCAGGAGGGAGAAACGGCGTCTCTGAATAAAAGGAAAGTTAAGAAGCGGGTTTGTAATTCCAAAATGGCATTTGAATGTTTATTGTGTTTGAGAATACCGTGTTATGCTTTGTATAAGATGAATAAACCGTTACCAGCAAATGTCGGAATTCGATGGCGGCAGGATCGTGTCCTATCGAGAGTGCGATTTATCGTTCTGTGATGTTACTACTCGCATTGGTCGGGATCCAAGACTGTCATGCGAGTATGGAATCGATGGGTTCAAGAGGGTCATACTGAATGCCCTGCAGGATCACAACGGCCTCCCGCCACTAACACCCGAAAGGACAGACATATTGTTAGGTCGTCGTTGCAGGATCGTTCAGTCACATCACAGATCTTGAGTCAGGAAATAGGCTTGTTTGCAGCATGACAACTATCTGCACGCTCACTCTGACGATGTCTGGAGCACCACGGACTGTCTGTATGGCGACCATTATTCTGGCTTCCCTTGAAACTGCAGCATATAGACGCATGACGACAGTGGTGCGCCCAACGACAAAACTGGATACAGGAGTGGCATTATGTCGTCCTTTCAGACGAGTCCCTGTTCTGCGTGCAGCATCATGATGGACGTATCCGTGTCTGGAGGCCCCGAGAAGAACGTACATGGCCTGCTTGCATCCGATAACGTCATATAGCCGTGCACCGTGATGTTATGGGCAGCTATTGGGTACACAACACGAACACCTCTTCTTCGCGTCGTCAGTTATATGAACAGCCAGCGTTAATTATCACTGATCTTAAGGCAAGTGGTTGTGGCGTATTTTTGAGGCATCGGAACCATCATGTTTCAAGAAGATAGAGCAAGTCGGCATGTCACTTGTCGTGCTTTGACCTACCTCGACACAGAGGGTGTTCGACATTTGCCCCGTCCAAAACGTTCTTCATATCTCTAACCCATTGATTACATCTATCTGGTCATGGGTTGCTGAGAGACTGGGCCGCCACCGCTTTCCAGCCACTAAAATTGATGATGTTTGGCATAGACCTTAAAGCCAACCTTAAAGCCAACCTTAAAGCCAACTTTTAATGACGCTCATTAATTATTCATTTCGTCATATTGAATGTTCTATGCTGACCTAAGCATTTCCTTTCTTAGCGCCAGCTCAAGGCTACGTCTATCTAAAATCCCCTCTGTGGTTCTTCAAAATTGAATCAAGCCGACCCATACATTATATTTTCACTGCAATACATTACGCCGCTTTTTTTAACTCCAAGACTTTTGAATTGTTAAATCCTATATTTTAATAACTAAAATCCCGTTTTAAGGTCGCGCGATCGCCCCCCACATTTAATAGCCTCACACACACACACACACACACACACACACACACACACACACACACACACACACACATATATATATATATATATATATATATATATATATATATATATATATATATACAGTTGGTTCTCTGTTTAACTACTTTCAAGGGACCGTGAAAAATCGTCCTTAAGTAGAGATCGTCCTTAAACAGAATTTGTGAAAAACTAACATTTCCCTTGACACTTTACAGGCTAAGGACTGTCAATATATTTCTTAATATATTAGTGTGTTTAAAAATGTTATTTTTATCATCATAATTATTTTATTCACAAAAAGTTATTTTAAATTACATTGAAAAAAAAGAGTACAAACAATACAATAAATTACGTTTTAAAAAATTCAAAAAGTATTGATTGCTTCATTCGCCTTGTTTTCGTTATTCTCTTTTCCAGATTTTCTAAAATGTTAAATGAGTCACCTTCCATTTTCGATGTAATATAGCGTCGGAGAACATCTAGAGCAGAAATTGCATCTGTGTAAGACTGTGGCAGTGTCTCGTTTTCCGTGTCTTCAACTTCACCTTCATCGTCTGACACTGTGTTTTCGTTTACAATATCTTCATAAATTTGTTCTACATTTCTGAAATCTGCTGTTAAAACATATTTATCACAATTGTAGAAATCTTGAATTGAAACATCCTCATCTTCAACAAGACTTCTCCATTCTTCAGGGGTAATGTCATCTTCGTTGATTTCTACATCCGTACTTTGCAGTTCCACTACAAGTTCTTTGTGAATTCCAGCAACGCGAAAGCAGTTTTTTATTGTGGATGAAGAAACTTCTTTCCATGTTGATGTTATCATGTGCATTGCTTCCAAGATTGTAAATTTTCTAATTTTTATACTGTCAGCCGAATTGTTTATTAATTTCCTAATTAAAGACTTTCTGTAGTATGGTTTCACACTGCGAATGATACCCAGGTCTAATGGCTACAACTCGCTAGTGCAATTAGCTGGTAAGAAATGGATAGTCAAATTTGTAAGTCCAGGGATATTTGGAGTATGTGCAGTGCATCGGTCGATTAAAAGTAAAACTTTTCTCTTTTCTCGATGCATTTTTGCATCAAATTTTCTAATCCAGTCAATAAAAATTTGTGATGTCATCCACGCTTTATTGTTATTGCGGTACTCACAAGGTTTCCTGGTGATATTCTTAAAACACCTTGGTTGCTTTGATTTGCCTATAACTAGTGGTGGAAATTTCTCAGATCCATCCGAATTAGTGCACAGTAAAACAGTCAATCGTTCCTTACTGTGTTTTCCACCAAAACACTTTTCGCCCATATACGTTAAGATTTTATTAGGCACCATATTGTAGAATAGGCCCGTCTCATCTGTATTGAATATGTTCTTCTCATCATATCCATCTAATATCCCCTTGAGCACTATTTTCCATTCATCCACTATTTTTTCATCTACGGAGCCACTTTCGCCAGATATGCTTTTAAATACAAGCCCGTATCTTTCTTTGAACTTTGTTAGCCAACCAGTCGAAGCCTGAAAATTTTGCATTCCAAACTTTTCTTCCAGAATAATAGCATTTTCTTTAAATATCACTCCGGAAATTGGAATGTTAGATGCTCTTGCTTGATGAAACCATTGCAGGACTGCCTTCTCAAACTCTTCTGATCGGCCACATTGAATTTTCTGCCGTATGGATTTGGATCCCAAACCAAATTTTTGTGCTGCTTCAAGAATTTTCTCTTTGCTTGCTAAAATGCCTTTGAGAGTAGACTCGGGTAACTGAAATTGTCTTGCGAATTGGACTTTTGTTATTCCAACACTTTCTTCCCAGTTTTCAATAATTTTAACTTTTTCGTGTAACGTAAGATGCTTTCGCTTTGATGCCATTTTGCTCTGCTCACCCCGTATTCGTACTGGAATGAGCTCCTACACACAACCATGAATTCTCTTAACATGAACACGTACTTCCCAGAAGGAGTGAGAGAGGGGTGCTTTTGGACAGTTCGTAAATCACATGAGAACATGGTAGATACAATAGAGGGATTCCACACCCGCACTAAGAAATTCGATCCACCAGGGAAGAATGTTCGATCTTCCGAGAAACAGTTATCCTCCCCCCCCCCTCCCCCGGTTTTTTCCACTGCAACAAGTCTATGATTGCAACAAACATAAAGGAAATTCTGGGTCTGTTATTGAAACCAAACTTCCCCACAGAAAGTAACCCTCCTGTAAATAAAATGTTGAAGAAAAAGTTTATCATCTAAGAAAAAAATCGTCGTTAAATAGAAACAAAATCGTCGTTAAATAGAATTTTTTTACGTCGGAGGGACCGGGACCGGGAAATATCGTCTTTAAATAGAGATCGTCGTTAAGTAGAGCGTCGTTAAACAGAGAACTAACTGTATATATATATATATATATATAATAACTTAAAAAAATGGTATATAAAATGCTAATATAATTAATATTGTAATTATATAGATGGTTGCGTTTGATGACCGTTATACAATTCATCAATGACTCTCCACACACAAATGTATCTTCTTTCGGATATAGAACATTCTTCACTCTTGGAGTTTTATGATCACCCTCGAAAAAAAATTTTGAATACTTTTACAATTTTATCTTTAATACAAGGAGTTTGTTTTTCTGCCATTACTAAAAATTTTCTATTTCCTCCTGAACAGTCTCGAACAGCTTTTTTTAAACTGTGGGTCGAGACCCCAAATGGGGTCGAAAAACGAAATTTTGGGGTCGCGAAAATTTAAATCTGATACATAAATTTAATTCTTGTCGCCCGCTGCGAGTATCTAAGACATATATTTTATTTTAATCACTACTGTTTTTCATATGTACTACAATTTTTCATACGTATATTGTTTAACAAAGGAATAAATTATTTTTGAGAAAATATTTATCTCTATATCCTTATTTCCTGGGATCGTGAAATATCTCGATGATAAAAAAGGGTCATGAATGAAAAAATGTTTAAAAAGCGCTGGTCTAGAACGCACTTTGAGGGATACAAGTACCATAGGACAGGTGCCATACCAATTAACGGACTTTCTTTAGCAGCAACAGCAAAAGTACACAATTTACCAAATAATTTACTGAAAAATTCTTCGAATTTCTTTTATTCATGATTATGTTACATTTGTCTATTTTACAAGCAGCGTATTGTTAACGCAAAATCCTGCATTTTTTATAATAGAAAAATAGATTGTGTTTCAACGTATAGTCGGAGACTAGTTACACTTTTTTTACACTACAAGGGAGGAAAAAATCACATACTGGTAAAAATTCACTAATGGAATGTAATTTATTTCCCATATATAAATTCTAACTAAAAGAAGAATACGTTGTTAAACCATTAATTTTCAAAGTAGAAATTATGAGCATCGGAAGGAAATATGAAGATATTATTAAATACTTAAATAATTCTTTTCTGAGATTTTTCATTTAGTACGCCTATATAAACTACATAATGAGTAACTAATTTAATGACCATATCTGCATTTATAAAAAAGTGAAATTCCAGTCCCTGTAAAAGAAATCATAATTTTTTAATCTCATTTGAAAATGACAAAAACATATATTCCGTATAAAATTTAAAATCCTTGTCATTAATTTTGTTCCGCAGTGCTAAGTTTTTTACCAATACCTAAATTTAATTAGAAAACTAGTATCAGTTAGTTAGCTACTCTTCAGGTGAAAGTCGTCACTCCTTTATTTAAAAAATAAATATAATAACTTCTGAAGTAGAAAATGAAGATTTTCGCTTTGGCTTCCATTTGTATGCAAATATAAATTATCACAATACATATTTTTTAGCTATACCTTTTGGTGATGGTCTAATGTAATGTTTCCTGAGCTTTGGTTGATCACTTGTATGACATTAAAACTCTTTTGGCACGTCTGACAACCAAACCTTTTGGAGGCATATATAGGTTCGATTTTATGAATAAAAAACTATTTGTGAAAAAAAAACTTTAATTAAAAAGTTACGAACAGATGGAAAAATGAATTTAACCAAAAAGTAAACTCAATGGCCAACATGAAAACCCTTGAAAACTTAAAATATGTGATTTTTTGAGTCTGCATTTGGCTTTACTACCTGAGAAATTTTTTGTTTAATATTTCTTAATGTATACCTAAGGATTTTTTCCACAGGTTTCTGCATTAAAAATTTTAGAAATATTGTTTAAAGCTATGCAACCTCAATTTGTTTTCACCAAATTTATTAAATTGTTAAATTTGAGTTCGTTTTGAAAATACTAAACCAATTCGCTTCTTGAATTTTGATTTCATGGACCACATCTAAGGTTCTTCCGATCCAGCACGGACCGCATGTAAGAACTAGAGGTTTAGTGGCTTATGCACTAGTATTTAGAAACAGAGTTTACATGTACGTAAAGAGAAGTAGTTTGTAGCCGATAGTAATCGGCTATAATCCATAGCTCACGTTCCATTAAGCCCTGATTTTGTCCTAGATAAACTTATTGACAGTAACCAGCGAATTTATCATCCCTCACCCTCGTTTTACAATCCAGACTGTCCTAATTGATAAATAATTCAAATTTCTTCTTCAGTTCTTTACATATAATTTATTTCGAATTTAAAATGCTTTAAAAAAATTAAAAATTACAGTTACAGTTCAAGATTTGAAAAAAAATATTGAATGAAGTAATGCGTTTCATCAGAAAAAATGTAATAATAATCATTGATAAATCATTGTAATAATAATCATGATAATTGAGGGTGTATACCAGAGGTGGGGAGCGCGCGGCCTCCGTGATCTTCTTGTGCGGCCTTCAAATTATTTTAGGAATTGTTGCTATGTCAGTTATTTATAATTTAATACTATTATTTTTTTATTGTATTTCTTTCTATTGTATTTTCTTTGTTAAAAATATTTAAAAATACTTCTACTTTATTATTTCTATTTGAAGTGGTATTTAAAAATGTAGTTGTTTATTAAAATTTAAAAAATCTGGATATATATATGTGCTTACATAAATAAAAATACCAACAGTGAAATATAAAAAATTACAATGGTATCTATGAATTTTATAATTTATAAAAAAATTTAATGATTAATGAATAATGTTATAACAATTTTTTACCCTCATGTGAATACAAAAATATTTTATACTGTAACTTTTTAAGTGAAATAGTAAATAAATAAGGACTTAATGTTTTGTTGTTATTTTTCTATATAATGCACCAAATTGTTAAAACTATGCCGAACTATAATAATTTCATAAAAGTCGCATTTATAGGTACATCAACTTATGCGGCCTCCTTTATTTCTACCTAATTTACATGTGGCCTCTAATGGTAAAAAGGTTCCCCACCTCTGTTGTATACCTTTACGCTTAGCTTGATAAATCTTCAATTTTCTATATGTTTCAAAAAGGAAAGTTAGCAATTCGCT
Organism: Dolomedes plantarius; assembly: GCA_907164885.2. Taxonomy (NCBI): domain Eukaryota; kingdom Metazoa; phylum Arthropoda; class Arachnida; order Araneae; family Dolomedidae; genus Dolomedes; species Dolomedes plantarius. The sequence goes on from OU015500.1 coordinate 34,742,152, forward strand.
ATGAAATAGTTATAAACAGTGTCTAAAAAATAAATACATTTGTGAACTAAAATCTCTTTGTTGTAAGGAATGTCTTCAATACAACTAAAATAGTATTAAATGTAAAAATTTTATTACTGTTCAGTTGTATTTGCTCAATTTTTGCTGTCATCACACATTTATTTCTTGCAAAGTGAATATGATAAAATTGTACTGATAGCCATGTATAACACTTATTTATTGTGCTGGTGTACATGCTTTAAAAATATTCAAATGGAATCTGGAATTTAAATTTTTCCTACAAAGGGAGAAATTACTTTAAAAATATTTTTTTAAACATAAGACCAATATAAATGTTTTTATTCATCATATTATTTTCTGAAGTATTTTGAAATACGTACGACATACAAGTTAGTACTTAATCGAAAGTGTCATTTTACATTGCATCGATTGACAAAGTCACACAGTATTTGCTGTAAATCAGCAATGACATATAAGACAAATTCTCAGCAATTTTTACTATCTTACTGCACTTTTGTATCAGTTTTTATGAGAAACATCATCGTTATTTCAGAATTGAATAATGCATTTGATTTACATCTCACTTAGAATCATTCCATAACAACACGATGGAGAGCTTGTTTTTCCTTTAGAAGCAGCTGTTTTAGCATTTTGAAACGTCATTCTTAGTATAGATATCAAGATAAAAAACATTTCTACAGGAAATTATTCCCCCCTGCCAAAGATCTCGAATTCAACAGATTTTGAATAGCATTAAATATTGTCTAGAACAGAGCCCAGTGGACTGTGAACTGACAGTCTGCCATTCTTTCTTATAGTCACAAAACAGTATTTTTAAGGGAATAAAGTCTTTCAGGGCTTCGCGTGTTACAAACCCTTCAACTAGTTCACTTTATCTCGCTCGTGTGCAGAAATTTATTTCCTCTGCTGCGGAGCTATTCTGACGAGGTACAAAAATTAGTGGCACATGGCTCAAAATTTTACTGGTTTATAGTTACGTGAGAGTATTTAATTTCGATATATGAGAGAAAGGCATGCAAGAAACAAAGAGACATTTATTTACTAACTGCAATTAAGAGAGTAAAGGGATCTTGAGGAAATTCAAGTGTTTTCTTCAGAAACAGTGCAAGGCAAAGTAACCACAGAAAAGTGAAGACCCGGAAAATTATCTGTCTTACTAAATGGATTTCTAAAAATAGAACATTTTTACAAAAATTACGCTACTGTAGGGATTGCCTTAATTGCGACAGCAATAGTATTTAACGTAGAACTTCTACTACCATATCAGTTGTATTTGTCGAATATATGTAACGATAACATATTTATTTCTTGTCAAGTAATTGATAAAATTATACATTGAGACATGTGTAGGTACTTATTTATTGTATGTGTATATGCTATAAAAAACTCCAAAAGGGATTTGAATTTAAATTTTTTTTGCAGATGGAAAAATTACATGATTTTTTTAAACAAAATACAATTTTTAAAAAAAAAATCTTATATAATAGAAAGTATTCGCCGTCCCATCCTATGGATATGCAGCCTTGTTTTTATTGTTTACCGGTCGCTCGACAACGACCACCACGAGGAACAGACTTCCAAACAGACAAGCAAAAAACAATAGATAAATAAATATATAAATAAACAGAATTGTACAACCTTAATACAGCCACAAACACTAGAAGTGGCAATACAAAATAATTGACTAAAAAAGCAATCCTTACAATAATTTACAAAACAAAAATATAACAACAATACAGCCGTTCATGGCAAAACAATTACAGTAGTCACAGTCAGCTCCATTTGAGCCCGAGTGTCAGTATTTGTAAACCTCAAACAAACACACAAAGTACCAACAATTTTATATTGATTCATAAAATGCTATACAAAAGATATAACTACAATACAAAATATTACAATATAATTACATAGTCTTTATATCTACAAAAATTCAATCACAATCTATATATATAAAACAGTTCCGTAACTGAATGACTGACTCACTGACGTAAAGCGCACAGAACAAACCGCTGGACCTAAAGGGCTGAAATTTTGCATGGCGATTCTTCTTATGGTGTAGGGGTGCACTAAGAAAGATTTTTGAAAAATTCTTCTTAGATTGTTTTAAATTAAATTTTTAGCTGTTTTTGTAACTTTTTTAAGTTTGCATTTAAAATAATAAATGGAAGGTTATAAAATTTATATCACAAGAAAGATCATAAAAATTCCTTTAAAATGAAATCTATTTCGAACCTTTACCTCAATTTTCTGAATTTTGGTTAATTTTTAAAGATTAATTTTTAGAATTTCATTTATTAAATGCTGATCGAGTGATTTCTTTTTCTGGCACTTTAAATAAATTTATCGTCACGTGCATAACAACTAAATAGACAAAAAATTTTTTTTTTCTCTCTAATGCAGTATACGATTGGATATTATCCAAAAAAAAATAAATATCAATTACGATTTTTTTTTATAAATATTTATATATATATATATATTTTACATCAATTGTACACATTGATCGTTGCATTTATTATAAACTAGCATTATTGCCCGGCGATGCCCGGGTAGATATATAGATATAAAAATTTTGATGCATTCCATCAAAAAAATACTGGGCTGCAACCCCCGCTCTTCATGTTCATCTGGCTAGACAAATTGCGCTTAGCGCGTTTCTACTGAAATGATATACAAACAATAAGAAAGAAAGAAACTTTGAGCTTGCGGACCTTCGTCTGATTATACGTCTGATTTTATTGAGAAATAATAACACAGTGTTGCGTGATTTGCACGTTTGAATTGAATAAGTTTACTGCTTAATTATATTTGCTAGATACTGTTTAATTAGATTTAATTAGATTTGTTTGATCCACTGTTTAATTAGAAATAAGTTTTATAATTTACATTTGCCTTTATTATTTATTTTTCCCTTAAAAGCTCAGTTTGTTCCACAACACCCAAGAGACGCACTTTTTTCCCCATCACCCAACAGGTAAAGTGCAAGATGCATTATCCCCTTTATTTATTCAAAGTAGGGCGCGATTTCACATGATGCCTATTTTCCTTACTTTGGTGATTCGGATTTTTATTGTCGACAGGCCATAAACCGTATCGGTTTTTAATTTTCCCAAGGCCAAAAACCGTTGAAAAAGTGAATTGTAATTCGATTTTTAATTTTCCAGAGGCCAAAAACCGTAGAAAAAGCAGATTGTAAATTGGTCCAAGCTATGAGAAAACTGCAAATAACAAAGGACAAAAAGCAGAGCCGGGAAAGTTGTGTTAAAACATACTAATTTGAACTGCATTCTTAAAAAACTCCCATCTCAGTTAGTCTAGTGGTTAAATTTTATCTTTTACCGTATTTTAATATTTCTTTTGTCAATTTATTTCGTTGTTATGCACGTAACGCAAAATTAATTTAAAGTATCACAAAAAGAAAAGAAACCACGTGATTAGCATTTCATAAATTACATTCTAAAAACTAATCTTTAAAAATTCACCAAAAATCAGAAAAGGGAGGTAGGTAAAAATTCGAAAAAGATTTCGTTTTAAAGGAATTTTTATGATATTTCTCGTGATATAAATTTTATAACCCTCGGATTATCATTTTATATGCAATCTTAAAAAAATTATAAAAACAGCTTAAAAATTTAATTTTAAAAAATCGAAGAAGAATTTTTCAAAAATCTTTCTCAGTTCACCCCTCCACTATAAACTCCACTATAGAAGAATCACCATGCAAAATTTCAGCTCTTTATGTCCAACGGTTTGGACTGTGCGTTATCTGTCAGTTAGTCTGTTAGTTAGACAAGACGAAAGTTTATTAAGATGAAGCTCTCCCCCCCCCCCTGCGCACCCCTCTTCTCCCGCGCGGGGGAAGAGGGATAAGTTCGGATTTCACTGAACGGTCTATATCCACAGGGGGTACCTTGCACCTCTTACGGGCACAATAATTCATTAAAAGATTAATTTTAAAAAACTAATTGAGACCCAAACTACGTTTTTGCTGATTTAAGTTTCTCGGGTCCTAAACATTAACTGTGTCGAATTTGGTCCCTGTGAGTGAAACAGTCTATGATTCTATAGCGGACAAACAGACAGACAAGCTCTTTTATATGTATAGATATATATATTTATTTTTTTGGCATTAATTGCATACATTGACCGTTGTATTTAATTTGAATGTACTCTGTAGCGAAGCGCGGGTTTTCAGCTAGTATATAAATAAAAGTAAACGCAATAGCTCAAAATTTGGGAGAAAATTAAGTTATAACGTAGTAAGTTCAATGGAGCACCACTCCTCCACATATACGGCAAAAGTAATATTTCATGAATGTTAAAACAAAAATAAGTTTAACTATATCAACAAATGCGTGTTCCCAGACCGATGGGTAGTAAGCCCAGCTCGCTAGGTCACACAAAAACCCCAACGGACCACCCCTACTCTGGGCGAAATTAGTCGAAGAGGGATAATTTCTATCCCAGTGGTCACCAAACTTTGAAGGCACTGAGCAACCGTACTGTTCGTAAATCTTAACTGTCAGCTACCAAAAGAAACCAGCACAAAGATAATTTTTTTTTCTAAATCCCCCATTTATTTATTGTCTATGAACATACATTTTTAGTAAATATTATATCCAATTGAATAAAATTGTTTATATTTTAAAGAATTTAATAAGAAGTGTAAGAACAAAAGTTTTTTCGTGTGACTAATTATGTTTAATGAGAAGTATGGCATTCTTTTTTGTCATCAACAAGTTTTTCCACATTAACAAATGAGGCGGTGAAAGGCAAAGTGGTTTAAGTCAGTCAGTTAAGTGTTGTAAGTCCAAAGCATTTTACTGCAAAAACTACAAAATAACCACTATAAACTGAACAAATTATATCTCATAATAATTACATAAAATATAGAAAATAATAATTATTTGTAATTTCACTATAAATTGAACATAATGATTACATTTTTGTCCTCAAAGAAAACAAGTTGAAAATATGACTTACATCACTTTGCCTTTCACGGCCTGAAATGTCTGATTTTGAAACGAAAATAATAAAGACATAAACTTAGTCTAATGTACGCCTGAAACACATAACAGACATAACCCGACTCTCGCTCAAATAACTATAACACTGAATGACAGTTACGCAGGAAGTTCAGTTGTTTTCATAAGTCATCGACCTGAGCTGAGTAGTGCAACTTCAGGTTAGCCAAACGGAGCGTGACCACGATCTACCTAAAATTTCTCCGCGAGCTACTACTAACAGTTTGCGATCGACAGTTATGGTCTATCCATTAAGTTCTTGACGACCCTCTTCTGTTTAAATCCTATATGAATAATTTCTATTGGTATGAAGGATATTAAATGATTATTATTAAGGAAATAACTTTTAACTGATGATTTTAAATGTTGTTTTGTTAGCAGTTTCTTGCTCCACTCGTAAAGCAGTGTTTTTGAGAAAATCGAATCGAGCCCCATCTACATTGTTAGTTATCGTAAATAGAAGTTTTTCAACTTTGATTTTCGTTCCTGATTTTTAATACGAATTTTTAAGCAAACATTTCATCTTGAAGTTATACGGGTTTCGTCCACTTATACAGTAGCTTTATAATGTTTTACGGCAGGGCCGAGAAATTTGGAAAAATGTACAGATTCCTTAATTTTTTTAATGTTTGACATCATTTCTGGATATGCAACTCTATGACCGAGGTATGAGGCTTGTGTAAATGAACATAAATTTCTTATTTCACGATTTATTGAGAAAGTAGAAATGATCTTTTTCATACGACATATAAATACCAGGATAGTGCAAATACAACATTTAAGTATAATATTTATATTTGAAATTTCCTAAAAAGAATTTACAATACCATAGAAGAAGTGAAGATAACCTTGGACTATAAATTTCATAACCTCATAGTGATCTGATGTATTAGATGAAATTTCATTCGTTCATATAATTCGTAGAACGGACCAAGTGTTTAACTTCTAAATATTCTGTAGAAATTTCATATGATATTTTCATTTATTATAAAATACTTGCATTGGGAAAGTTGCTGCTTTCAAAGCTAATCCTGTCTGATTAATTTAACAAATTTTATATGCATTTTTGTTCCCTCTCCTCGTTAAAAATACAGATAGTCAATTTTTTCCCACGAGCAAAATAAGGTGCCTTAAACTATATGCAATTTTTTTCCACAAGTATATGCAGAATCTAATGTGATATTATTCACAAGATTTTGTTTTAGATTATCAAGCTTATTACATAAAAATGTAAACTAACAGAAAATACTAGGTGTAACCAACGTTATAACTTTTCTTTAAAAAAGTTTTGACTATATCCTACATATAATAAAGAAAATATCTTACTGAAAATCATACAGGCGCTCTAAATTCGCTAAACAAGAACATACTATAGCGCTGAGTATTTATCAGAAGTTATAAAATTTTATGAAGATGTAATTGCGATCTTTTACTCCGAAAATAGCATAACAGCGAGAACATAAAGCAAGATAAAGAAAGAGAGCGGGAGCTTGTTTTCTGTTATGAAATAAGATTCCTGTAATGACTCGTTTCAAGTAATTGAATCGTTTCTCATGTCGTGACTTATCGCCAATGACTTTTACGAGGTTGAGACAGCCTAGCAGACCATTCATTTAGCATCCCATAAAATGGTGCAGTCAGGAAAAAGCGCTCGCAAAAGAAAGCGGTTCTCCTAATATTTAGGTGCTTTATTTTTTGTCACGAATCTTCCAGCTGGTTACCAGGAAACGAAACCTGATAAATTAACACAAAATAAAGAAAATATTAGTTCTATACTACCACATTTTCAACAACATATTTTTCAAATTGCCGTTTTCAAAATATGTTACTAGAGAGTTAATAGAAAAGACTTCAGCGATATTCATAGAAATAATTACGATTACTTTCCTTATGAGGTAAAATGCGTTAGATATTCCTGCAAGCAGACATACTCCTCATTACTTACTTTTAAAGTGCGTTCGTTGATATGTTGATTGTTTTCAGAAGTCTGTGAATGAAATGTATTTTCTTTAATGTGATTTTTGAAAGTATGTTGCTTCTTTGCTGTTCACGACTTGTATTGATTGCCTGAATTCCTATAATAAACTTTCAATGTTGTCAAACATTTCAACAATTTTCTAGTATTTTTTTGTTTTATGTGTTAAGTTCTGCTTATTAATTAAACTTTCTGATGTTAAATTATAATACCGTGATATATAGCTAAATCAAATTAAGCAATTCAGAAATTAAAATTTCTTTCTGAATCATATTTCTGCTTTATTTGTGTTGTTTACCTATAAAAATAACCTTTTTATACTCCTCCCCTATATTTTGCTGTTAAAATCGACGGTTTACCTCCAAGATAAATACATTATGCTTTGAATAATCATAGTCAGTAGTTGTTTAAATTTATCTTTTAGCATAAAGAACTGCTGACAAGTTTTAGATGTTTTAGTACATCTAATAAAGAATGGAATTTCCTCAATCTAAATATCTTCACTGTGGTTAAAGTACATAATTTTGGCTGGTGTAACTATTTTATCTTTAGGTTTTCAAGCCCTGAATTTTCCGAAATACTTTCTAAACATATTCGTTATATTGCCTTAACATTAATCGTGTGGTCGACTTTCATCTTACTTTATTAAACGTATTAGATTACAGAATGCGATGTAGACAACGTTATTTGAAGAATTTGTCACTGAAAACTATTGGGTGAGTCCAGATGATTAAAAAGTTACCCAAACCTTCTAAATCTGACTGATGGAATTTGGCTTTCTGGTCAGTACTATTCGCCAGTCCTTCATCAGGTTCACAAGCTTCTATCTGGTTGATTAAAAAGTCTACAAAACCATCTAAATCTTACTGTTGGAATTTGACTCTCTGGTCAGTCCTATTCACCAGTCCTTCATCAGGTTCAAAAGCTGCTATCGGATTGTAACACATGATACCTTGATCGTGATGTTGTTGCTTATTCCACTTGACCGAAAGCAACATCTGATCAAGTCCCGAATGCTATGGGCGATGAAGGAGGAGCTCTTGTTTTGATTGGCCCCACATGGGTCGGAGTCCGACTAGTCCAAAGCACCAGTCCCGTAATTTTGAACCGAGTCAAATGACGAGACTAGAACACTTGACCCCGCACCACCAGAGGTAATTTTGAGAACTTGGATCACATTGCAGCATCGACAGATTTTATGTGCACCACCCGTCATTTGTGTACACGGCTGCTGATTTGTCAGCTACGAGCATGGAACAGGGACTTTCAGATCACTAGCCCGCTGCTCTTGCCAACTGGGTCACTGCGCACACATCACGCGTTCCATATTATGTACGACTTGTTTCCATTAGCCTTACTCCATCAACTGTGTTCGAGTAACACTGAACATTATTAATTGATATTATCTGGAATTGAGAAGAAAGACCAAAAATCCAATTCCTAACGCCTACCAGATGATAGTAAAATCCCCGTTTTTTGCACATAAGCTCATATGAAGGTATTTTGTTATATACAATAGGGCTCAAAGTAAAGGCTGCCAGCTCCATTTCATCAGTGTATGTGGAATTCTAGGTGAATGAAAGGTCCATTACCTTCATTATAGTTTCACTTCCAGATAAAGTATAAAGCAATATACATATGAATCTATGTATTGTTTCACGAAAATTGCTTTGACTTGATGACTAAACTTGCTGCTCTATCCTCTATTTCTTTTTACTATTATTATCTCAGCTCTACTTATTTACTCTTTAGAAAGGCTAAAAGCATATTTTGGTTATGCACCATTTGGGGCGTATGTCTGTATCAAATGTATACAGCAATGCTAAGAGCAATGATATCCAATTTTTTTTTTAGCTGTATACACTATTTTCTTTTTGCATATGTCCATCTTAAAATTTCAATGGAAACAAATAACTAAAATGTTCTGAATCATCTACATTAATGCATTGCAAGTCTGATTTTTTGAAAGCCAATAGAAATGTTTTACTTTTGTATGAAAAATTGTTTTTCCTAGAAGTTACACTGATTTCCATAGAATTTAATTAACTTTTAATTAAATTAATTAGTAAAATATCTTCTGCGTATTATAAAGATGAACAAAATGCTATTTGTTCTCAATGAAATTTAGTGTTTTAATGTCATAATATTAAAACCATATAATGTCATAATATTAAATTATTATCTCAGCTCGACTTATTTACTCTTTAGAAAGGCTAAAAGCATATTTTGGTTATGCACCATTTGGGGCGTATGTCTGTATCAAATGTATACAGCAATGCTAAGAGCAATGATATCCAATTTTTTTTTTAGCTGTATACACTATTTTCTTTTTGCATATGTCCATCTTAAAATTTCAATGGAAACAAATAACTAAAATGTTCTGAATCATCTACATTAATGCATTGCAAGTCTGATTTTTTGAAAGCCAATAGAAATGTTTTACTTTTGTATGAAAAAATTTTTTTCCTAGAAGTTACACTGATTTCCATAGAATTTAATTAACTTTTAATTAAATTAATTAGTAAAATATCTTCTGCGTATTATAAAGATGAACAAAATGCTATTTGTTCTCAATGAAATTTAGTGTTTTAATGTCATAATATTAACTATTACTTGGAAGTGGTAATTAAAGTTGCTAGTAATAAATTAGTATAAAAGAGATTATTTCTTTCTTTTCATGTGAATTTCTTCTTTACATAAATTTTCACCTGGTTAACTAAGTAAGGTATTCGACTTTCCCTGTTAAATAAACATAAATTTTAAAATAACAAAAGTTATAATAAAATAGTTGTGTTAAATCCAAAATAATAAAGCTTTATTTGTTTGTTTATTGCACAAATGTTTTGTTTTTCCATGCGGCTAAGCAATCCTTTAAAAATCTTTAGGTTTTTGTTTGTATTGTACAAATATGTTTTGGCTTTATACAGAGTGTCCATAATTAAATTCTCACTTTCAAAAGGTTGCAAAAAAAAACCACTGGTCAGAATTAATTCAAATTTGAACTGAATATACTGGAAGAAGGGGGAAACGATTTGGCATAATAAAAAAATGATACAAAACTTCTTTATTATGCCAAATCGTTTCCCCCTTCTTCCAGTATATTCAGTTCAAATTTGAAGTCATTCTGACCAGTGGTTCTTTTTTTTTTGCAACCTTTTGAAAGTGGGACTTTAATTATGGGAACCCAGTACTTAAATAGTTAATTACATGCCATATAGCATGCTTAAAAAAAGCATATGATATGTAATACAACAAAAAATAATGTATCAAGCCCGAAAATTAAAGCCTCAAAATTTAAATTTTTATCTGTTGTTAGACAAATACAGGCGATTTACATCTGTCTTTTAACTACATCTATTCAACATTTCTATCATGATTCGGCTAGTGAAGGAAAAGAACTGCAATGCAACAGAGAAACAGTTGATGGGATACAACCGGGATGCGTCTCGAGTTTTCTGAGCCATCAGACGAGTACATCAGTATTGTAGCTTTCCATATATTGGCGATGAAGACAAAACTTACGTTCTGTTAAAGAAACTGAATGAGCAAGGAAAAATATACGAATATGTACAAAATAGGTTACAAAAATATTGTAACATGAACTATGAAATTAATGTATACAGGTGTGACCTTATCTCCAATATAAGTATTGGGATCATCGCCAGAATAATTGGGAATCAACAGATTCAGAAGTAATTACGCTCAAAATTTTTTGTTTTTGCTTAACCTTTCGTAAGGAAGATAAATCACACAGCATATATGAATATATATATATATATATATATATATATATATAGAGAGAGAGAGAGAGAGAGAGAGATAGCTATAGATATAGATATAGATATACGTATGTATGTATGTATGTATGTATATTGTAATGACCCCGTGGGTCGTTAAACTCTGATCGTATAAGTTCCTTTGCATCACGTTGCGACCAATTCTGTCTCAGCAACTTAACTAAGTAAAGGGGTACAACTTTCAAATAAGACACTCTTGGACTATGTAACAAATTTACGATTAAATTCATCATCTTCATAATATATCCGGTGATACCGACCCTTGCGGGCAAGTGGCGAGTATGTAATAAGCAAGGATGTGAAATAAATAATGTTAGCAAATATGCACACCCGTTTGGATGCTGTCACTGTAATTTGAACTCTTCTCCACCACTTGTACACCAAAAGTTCGAGTAGTATTTGTCGGTCACTATGCACTACAGTTCTATTAACAAGAGTTCTGGAGATCGTGACTAAAAGAGTTCAGGATCTCACTGGTCGACGATAACTCGGGAGTACACCTAGGATGTTGATCTGCGTTGATCTCCTCTATGTTGATCTGCGGGTCGGTCAGCAATGGTCGTCGGTCATATGCGCGTTCACGTCGGCACCTCGTAGCAATCTTCGTGTCGGTAATCTCTGATCAATGGGCTCCAATCTCCGTAGATTCCTTCGTCGTCTAGCCGCTATAAGGGGGTATGTACACGTTCATTCAGGTATAGGCCAGGTGCCATTAGTTTATTCATTTCTTTTACATCTTGCCGCACCTACCACCAATTTGAACAGTATTGTCGACCAAATGGAGACATTCGCGTAACCTATAAGATGAATCCGAAGATGAGGAGACTTCTGGTCCATCCGACTAGAATTCAGGTAACCGTCACGTTACAACAGACGAAGGAATAAGGTAATACAAATTACTTTCTTTTAATTTGATCATGGACTCATGTTGAACTATAAAGAACTATTTAACTGTATTTATGAAAAAAAAATATGAGGACTCATAAAATTTGAAAATGGAACAGTAACATGAATATTCTTTTAGAAAGATATGCAAATATATTTTAAAATGCTATTCGTATACTTCAATTGTTTATTATGCTGTGTTTTAAAGAAAATATGTTAATCAAGTTGTCATCAATTTTTGAAAATTGCGTACTAAATTTCTGTTTATCGTAAAAAATGTGTTTTAAGTTTGAATTAATGTTTTCAAGTTAAAAGTGTTTTTTTTAAATTGTTTAAATAAGTTTGTTTCGTATATTTCCATTGATTCACAACTGTGAGCAATTGAAATATCAGGATGCCCGAACGTTAAAGCTATTTGCTCGCCAAAAGATGGCGCTGTGAGCGCTGTGTTTGTGGAAACACAGCAAATGTAAAAGTGAAACGAAAGAGAGCGGTCATGCTCTAACGTTACCTAATAAACTGTTTATTTTATTATTAATAAGCCTCCTTTTTGAATTCGCACGTACATGCGAAAACGGACGGACGCGCACGTTCATACGACAGTGGACACTTCCGACAAAAAGTATAAGTGAAGACAACAATATATATATATATATATATATATATATATATATATATATACAGGGTGTAACGAAACTCTTGGGCAAAACTTTAAGGGGTGATGGTACACATCAAGACAAACAATATTATTTAAGAAACTTAGGGTCCCAAACGTCTTCCAAAGGAGATAGACGCCATTAAAGTTTAGGGTCCGAAATTTCAAATGATTATAAAAAACGGAAAAATGAGTCAATTCGTTAGAGGTTTTAGCTAAAATTATTCTTTTTGTCAGTTTTTTCTTGAAAATAAATTTAAAGATAAAGTTTTAAAAAAATGTCGATAGAGGGCGCTTTAGACTTTGGAGTAACGAACAACTATTTTTTACCGTTATTTTTTTATCACATTAAATGCTTTCAAAAGCTTAGTCTTAAACTTAAATTTTGAGCTCAAAATCTGATCCGTTGGGGGGTGGTTAAGTAGCGCAAACGGAATTGTGTTCAGGAGTTGAAATTTGAAACTCCCTCCCTCCTGAACAGAGTTCAGTTATTCCCGATCTTGGTGTCGTAGGACTTTGTGTCGTAGACCAGGCAGCAACTACTACCTCCTAGACGTAAAATAAACTAGAGAGGGATGACAAAATTAAAAAAATTATTCATAATACTAGACATGAGCAATTTCTCCTCTCGAAATAAAAAAAAGCAATTTGATGTACGCACGTCGTGCGCATGAATGAAGGTTGAATGAATGATGACACGTAGAAAATGGTACACGCATGATTTTCTTGTGGAATCACAAAAACTGCTCGAAAGAGCTCGAAGGATGCAGGCCTCACACCGCCCGCGGAGGGACTTCCGAACATTAGCAAATACCCCGGGCATCTCCCGGATATGCCTGCTACGACGGCAATTCTCGAAACCAGTTCCTCGTTGGAGTCGACAGGGCTTGCGTAAACAAGACTCTTCATATGGCCCCAGAGGAAGAAGTCTAGACTGGAGAGGTCAGGCGAGCGTGCCGGCCAATTTACCGGACCACCCCGTCCCATCCATCGCCCTGGATATGCTGTATCCAATGCACTTCTCACATTTGCGCTGAAATGTGCAGGCGCTCCATCATGTTGGAACCACATACGAGACTTTATGTTGGCTGGAACACTTTGCAGCAGAACTGGAAGCACCTCTTGTAGGAATACCAGATACGTTCCGCCGTCCAGGCGCCTTGGCAGAAGATATGGCCCGATCAAATGATCGTGGATAATTCCGGCCCACGCATTGACGCTGAAACGGCGTTGATATGAATGAGGGCGGGTAGCGTGTGGGTTAGTGTACGCCCAGTTGTGTGCATTGTGCGCATTGAAAATGCCTTCCCGACTGAAACTGCATTCATCGGTGAATAGCACGTGTGCGGCAAAGTCTGGTTGCACAGCCAATCGTTGGAGGAACCATCGTGAAAAATCGACACGTGGCTGATGGTCGGTTGCTTTCAAAGCGTGCACACGCTGAGCATGATAGGGTCGAAGGCATTCTGCACTCAATACTCGCCAAACCGCCATGTGGCTCACATTTGCGGCATTGGCTACAGTCCGCGTGCTCGTCTCTGATTGCTCCTCGAATTCACGCAACACATGCTCCATAAGTTCCGGTGTCCTGGAACTCCTGGTACGACCAGTGCCGTGCATCCCACTGAAAAACGAGCCGGTTTCTCTGAGACGTCGATGAAAGCGTTCGAAAGTTTTTCGGTTTGGCAAGCGTCTTGAAGAAAATCGTTCCCCGTACAATCGCCGGGCCTCCAGGGCATTCCCATCTGCAACGCCGTAAATGAAATGGATATCGGCCATTTCTTGACTAGTGTAGCTGGTCATCCTTACAGCCGTCAAAAACGAACACACGATGAATGTAGACAACCAAAGATTTTACAGCACTTTACATCCTTACATACAGTTAGAACCATACAGTTAAATCCTTGTGTACTACACTTTGCATGCAAATCGGGTGATTTGCATAATTGGGTATTTTGCGAGGAGAAATTGCTCATGTCTGTTATGAATAACTTTTTTTTTACTTTTTGTCATCCCTCTCTCGTTTATTTTACGTTTAGTGGGTAATAGTTGCTGCCTGGTCTACGACCGAGCATCCAAAATCGTGAATAACTGAACTGCGTACAGGGGAGGAGGGGGGTTCAAATTTCACCTCCTGAACACTGTTCGGTTTTAGCGACATAACCACCCCCAACGATTCAGATTTTGAGCTCAAAATTTAAGTTTAAGTCTAAGCTTTTTAAAGCATTTAATCTGATACAAAAAATAATAGTAAAAAATAGTTGTTTGTTACTCCAAAGTCTAAAGCGCCCTCTATCGGTATTTTTTTAACTTTATCTTTAAAATTTATTTTCCAGAAAATCTTGACATAAAGAATAATTTAAGCGAAAACAGCAAACGAATCGACAAATTTTCCCGTTTTTTATGATCATTTGAAATTTCGGACCATAAACTTTAATAGCGTCTATCTCCTTTGGAAGACGTTTGGGACCCTAAGTTTCCTTTTATAATATTGTTTGTCTTGATGTGTACTATCACCCCTTAAAGTTTTGCCCAAGAGTTTCGTTACACCCTGTATATATATATATATATATATATATATATATATATATATATATATATATATATATATATATATATATATATATATATATATATATATATATATATATATATATATATATTTATAGAGAGAGAGAGAGAGATAACTCTTAACTCACGGCGCAACAGTCCGATGTGGACCAGGGCCGGCGGTACCCATCTCCGCTTTCGTAACCGTGGCCTTGGGGTGCCAGACAGCATATGTCTCAGCCACGTCAGGTGGTCAACCTGACGTGGGACCCCCAGAGTTTAGTTCCCAAGCATGCTTGGTCCTCATTTTATCCACCCACTGAAGGGATGAAAGGCTGATATATATATATATATATATATATATATATATATATATATATATATATATATATATATATATATATATATATATGTATATATATATATGTATTTATGTGTGTGTGTGTAAGTAAAATATTTTGTAACATGTCTACTCTTCTAAGAAAGTACGGAACCAAGTAGTTAAGAGAGTGACATTTTTCAGCACTATTTACAAAAATCCTGTTACACAAATATTCTATTCTTTATTCTGTAAACTAATAAAGCATATTCAAGGAAAATCTTTCCATGATTAATGCTATTTCCTAGATTTTTCATGCATGTTTACGTCCTTTGATAGGGAAGGATTATTTTTCAACATTTGGCGATATTTTTTTTTTCATTTCTTGTGTCAAGTGGTTTGGTTTATTTTTTAGTACAAAATCCCTGAAAAATTCTGTTAGAATGTTAAGCCATTTATCCGTCAAAGGTGTCAAATTAGATATTTGTACATCTTTTAGAAAAAAAAAAGATCGGGGATGGAATTTAATAAAGTAAGAGGGCAGAATTTTTTCAAATGTCAAGGACATCTCCGAGAATGAAACGTAGATTGCTTGAGATCAAAAGAAAAGGATAATATTTAAAAAGTCTTTCCCAATAAAAGATATAAAATATTCTCGCAGTATTTTTAGGAAAAAAATGAAATTTCCGAGATTTTTTTCTTTATTAAATGTTATCAGAAAATAATATATTTCGGAAATAATATCTTTTCGAAAAAAATATTTGAGTATTATAGTTATACTTGTGATTGCAAAAGTTAAATTGATATTAAAAATTTTTTAAAGATATAAATTTATAAAAAAAATGAATAATTTTCGTGTAGACACGGTACCATTTTCATTTTGTATCAAATCCTTAGTTAATTTGGGGGTAGAGAAAGTGGAAATGGATTCCATTACTCTGTATGATAATTATGTTATTTGCTTTTTAGTTTGCCGATTGCAGCTTGTTGCAAGCAGTTACAGAGCAACTTAAATGTTGGGGATTCAGAGGATCAAGCCAGAGAGTTTGGCTTTTCAGAAAAATAAATATGTTGAAAGAGTATAATTTTGCATCATGCTCGACGAATCTTAAAAGAGGCAGAAATATTGATTTTATGTTAAAACATATCTAGATTTTTATTTATAATTGATAACGACCCATGTCGATAAGTTAGTTGTTCATAAGTGATAAGCGAGGTTAGTTCTACATAGTCTTGTTACTTGCTAAAATTTTACAACTTTATAATTACTTTAAGAATCGTTAGTTTTGTTACCTTGAGTTTTCATACCTAACAATCTTCACCTGGTCGATTACCCACTAATCATATCTTTCTTGAGAAAAATAAAAGTTATTTTATTATTTTTTTAAATGAAACCTCTGAAAGATTAGAGAGTATGCACCATACAAACGAATACTTAACAAGTTACAAACGCAATAATAAACAGTACATCAAAATTTGTTTTTCCAATAACGGGCTACATAAACATACAAAAGAAATAAAAATAAACATAAGAAATTCAACAGAAGAAAACTAAAACCTATGTTTAGCCCATAAGGGCTCTAGCCTCCCAGTACAGCCCAACCACGCTAGAAGAAACGAACGTGGGCAGTGGAGAAGGTGAGATAAGTCCATACCTTCCCCCACATTGCAAAGCTTGCATTTGGGACTTTCAATTATTCCTATTCGGAAAGTGTTTGGCAAGACAGTCATGTCCCATCAAAAATTTTGAAAGTGCTTTAAGATGATCAGGGATATTTAGGACAAAGTTATATCATATTTTAGATATACTAGTTGGTACCCGTCAAAACATGACGGCTAGATAGTAGATAAATGCACTAATACACAAATTATACGCAACACATCATTGCCAAATGTTGAAAATCATAATAATCCGCAGAAACAAATTAATGTGTTTAAGCGGCCTCGTGCGTAGTATATAAAGCCAGATTTAAAAATGTCACTTAGCATGCGCATAAAGCAATTCTTTTAATTGTAAATTATCGCTAATGAAACAGCGCGAAATAAACAATTTCGATAACGTTTAATCTTATATTTCACAAACATAATTATCATAAAAATAAAAATGGAAGAGAGAGACAGAGAGAGAGAGAGAGAGAGAGAGATCTAGAAAGACTCCTCGAAATGAACGCGTTTATAATTGAAACATATCACTGAGTATACGCAGAAACAGCGAGTTTCTAGAGCCAGATTTAAACATGCCACTGAGCATGCGAATATATAAATTTTTATTTGTAAGTTATCGTTAATTAATAGAAATTGCGGTTACAAAAACCAAATTTGACTAATCTACAGATTACAATCTTTCGTTTAAGACCAAAATGAAGTAAATTGGTGCACTAGATTTCTCTCACGGACTGTCCAAAAAGTCGGCTTACCAACTTAAATCTATAGTTTGTTTACACGGAGACGGTCTTTTAGATTGTTCTAGAAAAGGTCACGAACCATCAATTTCAAGGAGTGAAAAGAGATGGCTCAAACGTTACATGGGCGGATTAGCAGACGTGCAAGTGAAATCGTCAACTTGAAGCAATAAAGTATGACAAAGACTATTGTTAATTATACACACACCCACATACACTTAAGAAGGGGCTTACACACTTCATTTAACTATATTTATTTACGCACATTACATTACTGTGGACCCGTCAAAAACAAGACTCCTTGTCCCATACCCGGTGGTTCAGTTCTCTCAAAACAAATACAGCACCCTCTCATGATTGAATAAATATGTTACAAAGTATGACATACAAATTTTGTTTAAAACCTAACAGATGAAGGTTTTTTTAGAGTTTTAATATTATATAATTTGTTTTAAAAAAAGATTGATTTAGTACAGAGGCTGTTCACACATTTTTAGACGATGTATATTGTATTCACAAAACTAAACACAATCACATAAAATTCTTGTGTTTTAAATGTTCTATTTGACATCCCTTATTCTGAACTATCTTTCGACACCCCAATTTCCAGGATAATAATGCTATTTGAAGTGTCAGAAGAGGTATTCTATCCCATTCCTCCTGAACAGCTTTCCAGAGTCCTGTAAGGGTTTTGGGACGACATTTGGATAATGCAGATTTTAAAAGTCCGAAAGCACAAAAATCTATAGTTGATACATCGGGAGATTTAGTAGGGATATTATTGAAGGGTATGGCCTTGATACCAGTTTTTTGTTCCATTTCTTTTACGAAATTTACAGTGGATTTTGATGTGCGACTGCTAGCTTGGTCCTGATGGAGTCTCACAGATTGATGGCACTGTGGGTAAAGCGATGGTATTTCATTCAGAAAAATTGGCGATAAAATATGTTCCTGATAGTATTTGGAGTTAATCTTGACATTTTTTTCCACTCTCTTTATTTTTAAATTGCCATTATAAGAAAAAACCAGCAACAACCATGAATCCCTTAGAAAAACTTTGGGTTTATTTTCCATTTTTTTTTGGATAAGTGTTTCTTATATAGAATTCTGCAGCGTGTCCTGCGTTCAGCGATATGATTTGGAAGAAGACGATGCACATTGCGTTTTTTCGCTTTTTTAAGATTTAAATCAACGTTTATCGTTTTGTTTGCAGTGGACACCGAGCATTTTAATGATTTTTTAACTGTCCTTTGACTAGGGGACAACATTAAACAACATTCTTTTAACATTAAACAACGTACCTTTGCAATAGTCGAAGATGTCCGTTGTTTCCTTGGATAATTGTTTGGAATTTTTGTCCCACTTGAGGCTCCAATTTGACGTTTTTTCCTTTCTTATTGACGATATTACCTATCGACGCTTTAGATATCACAAAACCATGACTCTCACATCGTTTTTGGATAACGGAGTATGCATATTTCTCTTCGGAAAGAGCATAAATGTAGTCTTCGAACCACTGCTTTGTTAAAAACGCCATTTTGAATAATAACAAAACTTTCAAGCCGCAGACTTTAATTTTGACTTTTAAAAACATAGTACAATTGCAATTATTTCGTTTGCAGAAAACGATTTTTTATTACCGCTTACCAAAATCGTCTAAAAAATGTGCGAACAGCCTCTGTATACTAAATTGTTATTACTTCTTTAGTATAATAATCGGTATTGACTAATTTAGTGTATACTAATTGATATTCATTTATTAACTATATTAATTGATATTGACTAATTTAGTGTATACAAAATGATATTCATTTATTAATTATGTTAATTGATATTGACTTCATTAGGATATTAGCGTCTTTTAGTATTTGAAAGTATTATTAGAATTACACTGTTATAAATGCATTGGGTTTATACTAATATTTTCTCAGAGAAAAATGATTGCACCCTTTAAAGGGAACATTTGAAAGATTAGCGAGCATGTAACATACAAAGAACTACTTAAGAGTTAGCGACATAATAAAAAATAGTTAATCAAATATCACATGTGGGGAAGGAGAGACGTGCAAGTGAAAGCGCTTCATCTAGAAAAAATAGAAGTTTGACAAAAAAAATTGGTCTAAAACCTAACAGATGAAGCTGATATTAGAGTTTTGATGTTAGATAATTTGGGTTTAAAAATGCTGTATTTAGTATAAAATTGGCATTGACTTAGTCAGTAAATTATATGACATTGATATTTTCATTATGTTATTTGGCATTGACTTATTTAGTATATTAGCTGTTATTGACTTATTTAGTATATTAAATTGTACTGATGTACTTAATATTAATGTGATTAAGTATTTAGAAATATGGAAAAACATAACACTCACATAAATTCCTTGCGTGTGTGCTAATATTTCTAGGGAGGAATAAAACTGCATGCCTAAAGCGACAGTTAAGACGCTTGACTAACTGACACTCTAATTGTTAATAAACGTCACAAAATCTACAAGATGCTACTAGGAAGATTATCTGACAAGTCCCAAGCGGCATTTGATGAGATAGAGACCAATTAATTCTGAACATTTCTTTGAATCACACCAACCGAAATCAATCGACGAGTAAATGTTATTCCAGTCTCCATTTCATTACGTTGAGCTTGATGAAAAGAGACGTCATACGTTTACAGAATAAAATGGAGAAAAATCATTTGTAAAATTATTGAAGAAAGCCCAAACAAACTTAAATAACAATTCTAAATTATCCGTACAGAATGCTTCACCGAATGTCTAGACGTCAAGCCATTACTTCACAATTAAATCCCATGGAACGGCTGCTAAAGATAATTCATTTCATTTTAGATAATGCTTCAATAATGTAAACCACGCTTCGTCACTTTTCCAAATGGTATTCATGCTGAAAAAGAGTATTTGTATGAATAGTTTATGAAAGATTATATAGCTTGTGAAATAAAATAGTTAAAAAAATTCTATTTACTTTTAATTTTTCAAAATATTATAAGCAAATGGAAATTGAGGATGAAATTTGAAATGTCGCGATGATCTCATAATTTTACGCTAAACGTTGAATTTGTCAGTCCATATTTTAACTAATTACAAGAGTTTTCAGGTTGTTAATCTTCGCATCTGAAGACTGATGACAGATTTTTTTGGTATTAAAAATGACAAATAAATTCTACGCGCTAAAACTGATTAATTGACATTTACTAATCCTGTAGATCAGCGGTCGTCAACGTATCTCACTTTATTCATTTTCGGTACGGGAAAAAAATCAGAAAATTTGAAAATTTGTTGGAGTCTACAAGTTTTTATTATAGGTTTTATATTAGTGGGTTTCAGAGTTGTTCTTCAATAAATTTGGATACACGTGAAATAAATTTTTAACTTGTTGTAAAATGAAACATTTCTATCACACTTTAAGGTGAAATGAAAATGATTTAATTAAAGACCAGAATCGAAAAAGAATACATCTTCCTTGTCACGGAACGTAAAAAAATGCAAATATTTGTTCATTGTGAACTTTGTAACAATATTTTTTTATATTAATATTTTTTTCTGTTTTCAAGTATTTTTTAGCTTAAAATATAATTAAAAACACATTTTCATATTAACTTCTGTGTTTCAGATAAAATTAAAAGAACTACTTTCATATTAAAAAAAGAACAACTTTAAAAATTTGTTGCTGTGTTCTGTACTTACTGTATAACATTCAAGTTATTTTCTTCAGCATAGTTTCATCATGACGTGTTGAATTTTCAGATTTTTTTTTGTTTAGCGTCTACATTAAAAAAATGGCTACCACTGCTATAGATACAATTATAAAATATTTGAGGCCGAAGGTAGCCTAGTCGTAGCTCGTCGGAATTCGGCTCAGAGGTTACTCGGATCGAATTCACACGAGGGCTATTAAATACATTCGTGTCTAGGACAGTTATGGGCTCTTTACATCTGTTGACCGGAAAGTCCCTCTATGAGGTCATAGACTGTGGGAGAGCGTATGAGTCCACCAGTTCCTCTCCCGGGGTAGTCGGTCAAAATCGAGGGGAAACCTGGCTAAATTGTCCAATGACCTTTGTGGTGTCATTGTAAACCAGAGCATCACCCTTCAGCCCGTTAGCGTATATGTAACTAATGTGAAATACATCAGGCCAGGGGCAGGCATTAGAAAAAACAAAATACTAATATATTTGAAAATGTTCCAAAAAACTACCTGATTTGAATAAAAAAAATTAAATTTTTATTTAAAATCAAACAAATCAGTCATTTTTAAAAGAATTTTTATCCTCTGACCACCAATGGGGTAGATTTATAAAATCAAAACACATCAAACACCTATTTTCTTTAACAACTTCATTACCACACGAGAGTCAGAAAAATCATTGACGAAAAACTTAAAAAAAAAGGAAAGAATGTCTTGGTTACCCATTTGTTTCGGGGGAAAATACTTTAAGTCTTTTACGCTTGGTTCTTTTTAGAAATACTGAACAGAAAATGACCTGTCGTACAAAATGGAAACGTTTTTCATGTTGGGACTAGGTATCAAAGACATTTACGAAGAGAGAAAGCTCAATATCTTATTTCGTTCGTAGAGATAAGAAAAGTGTATATACTAATGCATTGTGTTTTCGAAATGTTTGAGAACTGTGTTTCTATAATGGTAAATAATACTTGATTCTTATTGCGGATTTGCCTGACGATGTAATATTTTCTGACAACTCGAAATTGAAGTTTTTGCATGAAATTTTTAATGTCTTATAAATTAGGACGTATGAAAGGTAATTTGCTCATATCGAAGTTTTTTTAACGTTTTAACAAAAATAATGATGAAATATTTGTGAATGGTATATCATATAAGTGTGTTGCAGGTTCTTAATAACCACACAAATGCCTATTTATTTAGAAAACAAAATTCAGATAGTCTCTTCTACCGAAACTACCGCGGGTTATTAAGGTAGGATTACTTATAGTTGCTTACCTCTTTTGTATGTATGTATATGTATATATATATATATGTGTCAAAATTTTAATGCATATTGGTACTTTTCTGTTTAACTGTTTACTACTTGTCCAAGCTATACCGACTGGGTTTAGCGCACTGC
The DNA here is from genome assembly GCA_907164885.2 of Dolomedes plantarius. Classification (NCBI taxonomy): domain Eukaryota; kingdom Metazoa; phylum Arthropoda; class Arachnida; order Araneae; family Dolomedidae; genus Dolomedes; species Dolomedes plantarius. Next base: position 34,764,884 of record OU015500.1, read on the forward strand.
CAAAATTATTACTCGCGAGGTACGGACGGACGGGTTTAGTGTCTGAAATTTTGCTTTCCGGAGGACCATTATGGAGGATCGTAATAGTACGTTAAAATTACATTTACTATAGGTATTATCCGAAATAATATATATGGTATCTGACACCATTTAAAAGGGCGATTTTGATGAAAACTGCACAATTCCTTTTTATTTCCATATCTTAAGGAATGGGAATTTCTGTTTATAAATATGCTTTATTTTTACTGTAGGATAGTTAGAAATGAAATTACAGTTATATAAAGAAGAGAAGCAGCTACTAATTTCAACACATGTGAAAACTTCAATCGTGTTTTTTGAAGAACTTATATTTCATCCAAAATCCTCTATAACTATTGTGACAACTTGAAATATAATAATGTTATCTCTATGAAATTTTACAGGTATTTTTTTCTTAATGCTTAGATAGTAATGAATAAAAAATTTTGCTTTAAATATTATAGAGTTCGTTTATTTTTAGCTGCATTTGTAAAAAATCTCATAGGAAATGACTGAATTTTCATAAGTGACAGCATATGTTCATCTGTATTTATTCAAGATTTAGAAATATAGATTTGTTTGTTGTTCATGACACGCACATAGCCTTACTTGCATGTTATAAAAATAACTTAGTGTTATATGCATATTTTTCTGTTGAGGTAGAGCCGTTCAAAACTTTATGTAAAGTAAAAGTTTTCTCAATTTTGACCTAAATTCTTCAATGTTATAAGAAGTTATGGTCCATTTCTTTTCATCAATTTCCTATTTTGGTGCTGTGGTCCATCAAAATATCTGACAGTAATTTTCAGATATATAGACTTATAAAAAAATTGCTCCAAACGTACTTGGATACCTTAAATTAGTGGTCATCAACCTGGTCCCTGCTGCTCATTAGTTGGCAATTCAAGCTTTCATGGTGGGCGGTGAGAGTTTTTGTCTGTTGCTACAAATTTTGTTGTTCCTCCATACATCTAATACATTGCTAACAACTTCGCGAGTTTGACTTTTAAAAAACATTATTGTGCTACTTACTTTTGAATTCTAACACTAAACTTTGAATATAAATAAGAATTCACCGGACACTTCTCGAAGTATACTCGGGGACTAGGGAGCAAATAATGAGTTCCACAGACAAAGGCACGAGTTTAGAGAGCATAACGAGGTCTAACGGTTATAATCTTCCATCGTTCAGTCTGCGAGCTGTATCTCTTTTTTAGAAGCGTGGAAACTCATTAAGGGGACTGCCTGCGTTCGGAGCCAATTTAAAAAAAAAATCATTCTTTTAAGGATATTTTGGTCTTTTATGGTAAAATAACATTTAAAAATTAAAAAATCAACAAATACGTGCCTGTAAATACAACACTTTTTTTATAAATTGGTCAATTTGAAGTAATTTTTAATGAGATTTAGTTAAAACGCCTATCATTGTGCACAAAAAACTAATGCTACTATTTTAATTTCCTTCTCACACATGATACATATTACAGTTATCTTCAAAATGACCCACAATCTAAAAGAAATTTTAAAATGCAAAAATAATACAGACAATTTTATGTTCCAATATGAAAACTGTCCCCGATTCGTCATTCTTTTCCTTATAAAAACAGCCCCACACAAAAAATCATTTATTATACATCAATTATTGTGCGTCATTTCATTAACAATAGCATCTTAAACATTTCCTAAATATTTTATCAAATTATATGCATCATTATGTGAAATATCATGATAACGGTAGAGATTTGTTCTATGAAACATAATTGTGAGAAAAATCCATTTAAAGTTGTTTATCACTTCAATTTTGTAGCAGACGATGTTTATTTTAATAGCTATAACTCTGCTTCTTATTGGTGTAGAATGAAAATCAAACTGGTTTTGAAAAGGAAAAAGATTGAATTACACGATTCTTGAATTACACGATTGAATTACACGATTCTTGATTGACAAAAATAGTCAAAAAATGACAGTTTTCAACGTAGGCAGTCACCTTAAATTTAAATTATCTATGGATAAACATACATAAAGTAAAAATAAAAAGATAAATTCAACGACATATTTTTTCTACAATCTATGTTATTGAGGCACCTATGGGCAGTAAGGAAATTTTACCATCAACAAAGATATAAGAGTGGGCGGTAGATATTAAAATGTTGACGACTCCTGCCTTAAATGATAATAGTCGAAAGCGTTTTTAAATTATCATCAGCAGCCACTGGTACAATAGAGACGATATTGTATCCCGGGTACTTATCATATCTTCCAAACCTGAATCAATTTACCGTTTAATAGCTTCTTTCTTCTATTCAGTTGAAAATTGATGTGAAAAAATCAGAATTGCTGGAAGCTGAAAATTCAAACTAAAGTATAATATGATCTAAGAAGAAAACTAAGAACACCAAAATGAAACACCAATTAAATTAAATAGAAAATTATCAGTAAAAGAAGTTTTTCTCCAGTAGCAAAAACTCGTAATTTTTCATAAAAGCTTACATTAAAAAAATTGCTGATAAATGGTTTTCAATTTAATATATGTCTTTCATTGATCATAATCAACAACCTCCCAGATTGATAGTAAATGTGCCAGTTTTTACAAAAGTCTGAATATTTAGTGAAAAGAAAGGAATCTCTATAATTTATACTATTTTTTCCATTGTTTGAAAAGGTTTATATACCAAAAATGCTCATAAACGAGAATTGGAAGAAATCTGCAAAACTCGTTAAAATTTAGTGATACTCACTTAAACTAAACACAAAAAGTTTAATTATTTATAACAAAAAGTACTTTTATTGATTATCAACCACTTCTAGGTAAAAAATGCTTAATTATGACTCAGTAACGTATAAAAATGTCCAGTGAAACGTGAGTAGTATTATGAAATATTTTGCACCCATAGAAAAATGCTTTATTTTTATTAAAATAGCAGGACAAAAATGCACGATCCCTTTCCCTACATATTCACCATAGGTTCCGAAAATTTAAGAAAAAAAATATCCAGTCTCATTAATCATATATTATGTATCACGAAATTCTTTTCTCTTGATTTTCATCGCAGAAGAAAAAAAAATATACAATATGAATATTTCGCAGTAATCAAATTTCCGCTCCAGAAAACATGTTTTAAAGAATTATTAGACTTTTGTCATCTCGTGGGTTTTCTTTCCTAAGTACCATAAAACTTCCTTTTATTTATCTTTCTTAATAATTATGAATTTAATTAAAGCGGCAAGCTACCTAATTACCAAGAACAATAGATTCCAAGCACATTGTATTGCAATACATGTAATATTTGAAAGCCCGTAAAAACGTATTTCCACTCAGTGTAAACGGCGGAATAAGAGCTAGTTAGGAACAAGAATTCACACAGCTCAGAAAAATAATTAATGTGTACAATTCTAAAAATAAAATATAAATGCGTACTATAAATGCGAACATATGTGCGCACACGTTTGTTCATTTGTTTTCTGGGTAACACGCATGCAATCTTTTTTATAAATAAATTAAAAGCACTAACAAAAATAAGTTATGTTAAGGGATAATGAAAATAAACTTCAGGAAATCAGCTTAATATTGATAAAGATCCCTGTTGAATTTTTTCAGACGGAATCAACTTTTCGAGTAGAAAATAGCAAAAGAATCAACCAATGGCAAAAAAAAAAAAATACATTTTAAGAATTGGAAATTTTGCTTTAATATTCAACATGGATTATTAGTTGTACATTTGCTAATCGAATTCTAAAGACTATCCGTTTTGTCATATAAATTTTAATAGGGTTTCATGTGTAAGGCCGGGCGCAAGTTGAGACACCGCTTGATGAGGTAAGGTGACGCAGGGTGATGCTGGGAAGCATGATTCAATCAAATGCGCGCAGGGAGAGCGAAAGTTGGGAGGCAGTTCTATCTCAACTGCGAGTCAGTGAGGGTGTTTAAACGAAAATGTGCGCGATGGCAATGCATATTCAACCATTACTAAGTTCGGAATCTGATTCCGATGAACTCGGATACCATGTAATTTCAACATTACTTCGTGAAAAGCTTCCGAAAAGCAATTATCTAAAGAAAAGAAAGGCGCACGGAGAATTCATTCTCAAGAACGAATTTTCTAATGAAAAATATAGAAACTATTACCGAGTAACAAATGTGAATGTTAAGCAAGCGCTGTAGTAGAAATTGTACCTGTGTTACAGCGCGCTGGTTTTCGGAGTTGAGGGTGCTCAGATCGAATCCTGGCGTCGCGCCACGAAAAATGCCTCCGTTCGTGTCGTCCCTTCATAGAGGGTAATGCTGTCCGCCTATATGGTGCCCCCACAATAAAATGGGCGTAAAATTGCGGCGTGGTATAGGCTAATGTCTCACGACAAGTGCCTCCGCATTGGGGAAAAAAAAATTATTGCGTACTGCACAACTATTTGAGAAATTCTGCAGTATTGCAAACTGGAGGTGATATCACCGAATAGGATTTGCCACAGTACCAATTACATCCACTGCCTCAAACCAATGCACGAAGAGGATCTCACGCTTTTTGGATTCACCAGAAATTCACGGAATACTTTAATTCACTCGGAGGTTCAGTTCCTTGGCAGAGAGATCGCGTGTTGAATGGGAAGTGCTGAGAATGTATAATAACTAAAATGCAAAAATTAATCTTTAAAGCATAATTCATTTATAATTTTTAATAAATATAATACGTTTTTTTAATGCTTCCTATTTTTTAATTTCGTAACACCTTTTCATTTCTCAATCATTTTCGTTTAAATTAAAGTTACTTTTCAAATTCCGTTTAGATAAAGTTTCTTTCGGAAAAATTTTAATACCTTCCTCTGAACGGAAAAACATGTTAAAGGGGAACGTAACTAATTGGTAGTTCCTAGTAAATAAAATCCTTCCGAGAATATGCATCATTTCGAATCGTCTCTACGGAACATGGAGCAATGTTATTATTTTACTGTACATGATTATAAAATATTTGTAGAAGTTGAAATTTAAGTTCAAGATTACGTGTTTATTTTATTTTTAATTACAAATCTACATCTTCTCAACTAAATAATTCTTGCCATTTATTATATTAACTATGACACACATCTGGATAGAAAATAAAGAAATATACCTACAAAGCAGTTTTGCTTTCGCCGAAAATCTGCTGTATATAAAATGTTATCTAAAACAAATAAAAGGTGCAGCGGAAATCGGCAGTAGTCCAAAAGGATGAATTTACATGAGAACAAATTGAATGCATTGTAAGCAAACTAATTCAAGAAACACTTTTAATTGAAAAAAGCAACCGTTTTCCCATGTACACTTCAAATAAATTAATCTTAATTAAGTAAAAAAACTATAAAAACTTAGCAGATTTCATTCCAATTTCTTCCCAAATCAACAGTTTTAATTTGATTTTTAAATAGTCAGCATGTGACGTATCGTATAGTACTGTTCTCCCTCGAACTGCTTATATTAATTTTTCCTCCATCGTGGACTTCACTTTCAACGCAAGTTTTCACTCGCAGGTCGTAGTCACTAGCGACAAACTGCGGCACGAGCACAAACTTTCGCAGCTCTTGGACGCTCTGAAACTACGTCACTTTACCCTGCGTGCGGACATTCGGTGTAGCATTTACTTCCTTGTTTCACAGAATCTCATGGTGAGGCACCTCACCTCACCTCACCAAGCTGCATCTCAACTTTCGCCCGGCCTAAGAGCGCTATTTTTGTAACTACCCCTTTTTATTTTTAATTATTACGTTTATTTTTACCTCACAAAATAATTTACGATTTTTTAAGCATAAATATTGTTCCGATTTGCTGGGTTCGATAGGATTGAATAAAATCTCTTCAGAAACTGCACACAAAATCAAATTTATTATTCTGTAAATTCTTCAGGCGAATTCATAAATTCAAACAGAAAACACGTTACAACTGTCTTCTATACAGCAGAAGACTCTAAAAACACGTCAGGATACAGAGTCTTCAGTACAATACACGCCTAACGCAGTTCGAACACTTTCAGTTCTCAGTAGAAATTGAACTGAGTTCCAATGCCAATGTCAGGTATATTTATAGACTTCCAAAGCACCATCTATAGGTCAACCAGCTAGATATTTCTAGAAGATTCGAGAAAAGCAAGACGGCATGTCGGTGACCATTTGTCGCCATATCGCCAAATGTGTCGAAATATCGCCAAATTTGGTGACCAAAATAAGTCACCAAATCCATCGCCAATTTGGCGATAACTCTCATAGTTGGCTAGATTTCCAAAGACTCGTAAAATTGGTAACAATATTGTTTGTAAAGAAATTAAGGTTATCGGTTCGAATGTTGGGAAATCCATTAAATACTTTCGTGTCCTGGTCGGATAAGGGCATGCTAAATTGGCAGTCCGGAAAGTTCCTGTACGATGTCAGTGTGTGGGGGAAGTCAGAGCTCTCCATATGTCTTCCCTGTGGATGCCCAATCATAATTAAAGGAGCACCAAGGGCGTAATGTTGACTCGCCTGTATAATGCTTCTAGATAAAAAGTAGTCTACAGTTTCCGCGGTTCTGTGCGAATATCTAAGACAAAGTGCCTCCACATTAGACAACATAATATTGCTGATGATATGCAATTATTAAATTAACAACAACAGTGAAAAAAAAATTAATTTAAATTTTTTTGCCATTTAAGTACTTGCAGATTGTTCTTCTGATAAGAAACATTAATTTATAGTGCATATCAATTTTAATTTTATATTTGTGTTTGGCAGTCGTTTTGTTGTTTTTTCCAATGCCCTTGGTGTAGGAAAGCTTACACCAAGTCCAAAGGACCTAGGTCCTCAAACACTAGGTCCTCGGCGAAGGGTAGTAAGCAGATTCACTTTAAGGCGAGGTACCACAAGGGCAGAAGTTTGCGACTTGATCTCGAAGAACATCGGTCCCGTAATTTTTAACGGAATCAAGTGACGAGACCGGAACACTTGACCCCGCACCGTCAGAGGTAAATTTGAGAACTTGGAGGACATTGTAGCCGCGACCTATTTTACGTTTTCCGGCCACCTTTAGCAGAGACGAGCCTCGAACCAGGGACGTTCAGATCACTGACCCACTGCTCATGCCAACTGGGCCACCGCGTTCTAGAAAATAACAGGATGGATATGGACAGTCCTTCTGTTCTTCACATAACAGTTGATATTTACAAAAATGGCAAAACTAGAAACTACGATATGTATAATATGAAAGGAGTGCTACTGGAAATTTAATACTTGTCTAAACAATTCATGCCATAAAAGAATACTGTTTATTACTCTTTAATTGCTTATAAATTGTTTAACTTCTAAATCCTCGTTGATGTACATAACATTTCAAGGTATGCGACTTAAAATGCAATTTTCGTATTCGACTGAAATTCACATTTGCGTTTCGAAATCTGACAATGCTCGTATAAATAGAGCTTCAAAATAAAATTGAGGAAAAGTTTCCTTTCCATCTTTCTGCACTGGATTCTCATACTGCGGTGAATATTTAATCACATTTTGAATTCAGATGTTTCGCATTTAAATGATGAAATGGGATGAATAATTAGCTAACGGCAAATCATAATTGAAAAGTTACGTGGAACAAAATGGAATTCACGGCGGTTTAAATTCTATTCGATACTCCAATTTGAAATGAGTAATTGACAGAGTTAATTACTTAAATCGCGAAGGTTATTTAAAAATTGAGAAATGACATGCAAGTGTATCATTGAATAATGTAACACGATATTACAATTTTTATGAAGTTAATTCTAAAGTCAAATAGTTCAAGACATACATCTTCAACATTAAGATAATTTAGCGTAGGCTGAACTTACTCTTTCCTTTTAACGACAATTTTTTTCACATATAAAATGGATTCTGGTATTTTAATTTTGAATCGAAATTATAAAATAGCACTAATGAATATACTTTTCTATTCTCTAACACCAAAAGAAAGAAAACACTCTAAAAAATTATCCTTATTCATATTATATTTGATAAGATATTTTCTAAATTAAATACTTTAAATATTCTGAAAACAGATATAAAGAAATTGAAATTCATTAAATATATATATATATATATATATATATATGTATATATAATGTAACGGCTTTGACGGTACAGGTGATGTATTCACACACACAGATAGTCGTGGCTGCTATAATAAACACAGTCGAGGAAAGAACAGGAACACACTGAAGAGCTGGATTACTTTATTCCATGGAAATATACTTCATGACACCAGAGAAGGTACACTGCAATACATAGTTAAACGAAATGGTACACGCTGACAGGTATGATGTTTAACAATAACGGCAACAGTTAGCCCGGAGCTGCCGGAGCTTGAATATCGAATCCGTTTACATCATAATATAGTTGGAGGCAGTAAGCGGACAAGGGGCAGAAGAACAAGAGAGAGTGAGCCAGAAGGCAAGCGAGCAAGGCAAAGAGGGGGGGGGGGGGAGAAGGGCCAAAAATCGCTGCTCAACGTTTTTATAACATGGGAGTTCTATGAGTCAAAATTTTTTTAAATTGGTTAGAATAGAACACGCGGGGGTATGATTCAACGTCACAAGACTTTCTGAACAGCTGCAGCGGGGCGAGGTAGACTCGTGATGCTGACTCATGCTTAAAAATATCTCTATCGCGCGTGCATTGAAGAGAATAGATTACTTTAGGGTTACGTGGAATGAATTCGAAATATTGTATTTAAAATATGTTTTTACTATTCAATTGCATTCATATCGTAACATATTAAAGGCCGGAGAAATGAATTAATGTATCTGTATAGATCACCACATGTGTACTGGAGACATAAAGCACTTTATAGACCAGCGCTTGTGGAATGCACACATTAATTAATGTCTCTGCATAGTCAGCGCTTGGAGACAGGACACAGGAATTAGCGTCTCTGTGTGCACTAGCGCTTATAATCTGAAGATATGAATTAATGTTTCTGTATAAAAAAGCGTTCGTGGAACGGACACATGAATTAAAGCCTCTGTATAGCCAGCTTTTATGGACCCAGTAAATAAATTATCCTAAAATAGTACCGTTAAAGAATGTACTCTTTTTTAGTCAACGAATGCGAGTATTTTCTCCCAATATTGTTTTTCTTAAGGAGTTTATTTGCACTTCAACCAAATAATAATTTCTTTCGAATAATAATAATTATCCGAAAAGTAATAATTTTCCACAAAATTTTAATTATAAACATTTTTAAACAATTTTTTTACAACTTTTTAACATTTCAACAAAGGAAATATAAACTAAAAAAATATGAGAGTTTCGTTACATTATGCTTAAGGATAAGTAATTTTCGTAATTACGAAATGGATGCGAATAAATGCAAAATTCGCCGATATGAGTGACTAAATGTGAAAATTATTTTTTACTACTTTTCAGCGAAAACTCGGTGATAAAAGGCTTTTTAAGCGAAATTAGGTAATAATACTATTAATTTATAAGCATAATTGCTTAACTAAGACCATTCGTGGTCTTTAACTGAGAAATCTCACTCTCCTTCAGATTTGCTCCGATGTTACCCCGGACAGTTTGTCTGTACCAGTTTCGAACCTAAAAATATAACTGTTAAAAATCAACCATTAAGTTTTGTGGAACAACTTAGTAGATTTAAGAATGTCTCTTGAACGTCAAAGTCAAGGGTATTTCAGCTACTAACATTAGTCAACCAAGAGACTCCTGTTGATTTTATACACATTTTAATTGCAACGAAATGTTGCTACCTTAACTTCGGAAAGGCAGCTATACAAAGGATCTGTATAGTCCCGTTATTAGCGTAGTTTTCTGAGATATATTTTAGTATGTAAAACAAATTAGTTAATGGCAGAAGGCAAAGAATTAAGGGAGATAGTGTGGAGATTACTTCAATGTTAGCTTTTTACTAAGAATTTTGATACTAACTAATCCAAGTAAGTAAAATCGTGATTTTTTAATAAAAGCGAATTTTTTTAATTTATATAATCTTTTTGCGAATAAATGGGAAATTTTATCTCTTCAATTTTTTTGTTGCGAAATTTTGATTTTTTTATGAGAAATTTACGTATCCCTAATTTTGCTTCATGAAAAACAATAAAGAATGTCACACACTGGGAAAAGCTCGTGTTTTAAACACGCACACCTAATACTAACTGCATTGAAAAACCAGTTATTTCTGCTCCGAGTGCTTACACCAAACACATATGTGACATGAAAGCGCTATTTTGTCACTGTGTCTTAGGTGTCGCAGAAGTAAGGCATGTAGCATTTTTGTCGCGTGTCGCGTTACGTTGCAAGCTTGGAGGGTCCAATTCCTGTGTAGCAGACCTGAGATCTATATAAAACGCTCCAGTTCAACACAATGAAAGGTGTGAACAATGGTTATAGATCAACATAAAAAGGCCGGTCCTCAAGGTTTTAATATATTGTTTTAGTCCCGATGCAAATCTGTTATATGATATAAAAGTGAATGTTTCACATTCGCTCCTTCCTGAAATATGCATTCGACAAATGAACTATGCTTTATACTACATTGTACTAACCATCGTGCGTTAATTTAGCATCGGAAAGTTCAGATGATGGAATTAACTTAATGAGCTTTGGAACGGACATACTGGATGAAAATTAGCATCCCTCGATGTTTCCCCTTTTCAAATATTGATGAAAATGTTCAAGAATATAATTCTGGGTTTCACCAAGCTTCTGTTATGCTAATTTTGTTATGATTGAAAGATACATTTCTGACACGTAACGCATCAAAACGCCACCCTTCTCTTAATATATTGTCCTGGCGTTAATTGGATTTTTTATCGCTCAGAAAAACACTGATTGCACTGATCTCCCGGTTGTAAAACTGTATGAAGCAGTGAATGATACAAATGCAAAAATGGTGCAATGAATGAATACACACAAAAAAAATTAAAAACTGTATTTGAGCAATAACATCAAATCATTTTCCTAAATAATAAGAAAATTATAAAATTGTTGAATTTTAAATCCAAGACGTGAAGATAAACGAAAACAGGAGGAAGACAAATAGGTTAGGTTAGTTTAGTTTTAACTACTATTTTGAGTTTTATAAGAGTGGTTTACCTTCACGTCTTGGATATCATACTGAAAGTTTTGTCTCGCATTGCTTGAAGGATTCATTTTATAGTTTATGCAGTTTGAACCTCCCTGTTTAGCAGTAAATGTGCCTATCAGTTCATTCAATTTAAGTTTACTAATACGAGGGTTGTTTCATTTCTCCATAGAATAAAACCCGTGAGTTGGCATCATTACATTGAAATTGTTGGCTCTCGCTCATTAAGTTTGCTTCTAAGGCATGCATGTCAAACTGAAAGTAGATCCGACGTTTAGAATGTGACTAACAGCCATTTCAGTTCATGATTGCTTATTTGTTCTCACATAACGCAGCAAAGCGAGGTTTACGTGTTTATAAAACATTGTATTTTAAAAGGAAAAATGTTGAAAGAATCTAACTCTCCTCAGGATAAATATTAGGGTGAGTCTGTCCTTTCACTTTGAATGGCTTCAAAGTAGTTTGTTGATTATCTTCTCGACCGACTAACCACAATTGATGCTGAGCTTTCTAACCACCCTGCTCAGGTCATAACGCCAGAAATTATTGATAAAATCCAAGATATGGTGATGAATTATTTATAGAAGATTATAAGTCCATTAGATTTTTCAGACATCTCATCCGAGGGCTTTCATAATATTTGGATCCAAGAAAGCTCTCTGAAAGATGTGTACCAATCAATAAAAAATCAGAACGGGTGAACAATTCGATGGCTTCTACAGAATGACCATACGTGCAATTCAGATTTCAACTGATGAAATTACTTATGGTGAGATTAAAAATTAAAATAGTGGAACTGCCCCAATAAAATAGGTTACTTCATTAACTTTAAATAATATGGGGTATTTAAATATTTTTCACACACACACACACACACACATATATATATATATATAAAGACGGAGAGGGAGAAGGCAGACATAGTTGTTTGGTTGTAATTGAAAAATTTTATAAATGTTAATCTCTTTACCTTGGCATTAACAGAACGCGTTAATTTGGACAAAAGTACACAAACAGTTGTTAACTATCTCAAATTAGTGTGTTTCTCTAGGGGGGAATCCTTTTTCTAAGCTTCATTTTTCCAAAATTTAATCATTGACTAATTGAAATTTTATCCGGTTATAAGTATCAAATGTACTAACTGGAGAATTTAATCCCATTATTCTTAGCTATAAGGAGCAACTAGAAAATTATTTTAATTGTATTCCAATTAACGTAAAGTTTGTGAAAATTGTCTGTTCGATATAAATTTCAAATATCTTTTGCTCTCTTGGGCAAATGTTAATTGTGAAAACGAATGAATACGATAGATGATGAAGAGTTAATTTTGCAGCATTATATTCCATTTTTGCTAGGGGGATATGAAGGAGTTTAATTTAACAGTGATAGAGGTACTTATCAAATTTAAAGTTATACACATTGAAATAATTTAGCAATTGTATTTAATTTAAAATAACGTAATGTTTAATACAAAATGAAGCGCTTTGAAATAAAAATTAATGTAAACTAATTATTTAATTCATCATGACAAATTTGTTGGAAAGTACGGCAATTTAGAATTTAAGAATAGTTGTCTTCTTATAATTATTAAATGCACTTCGACCACTTAACATTTTGCATACCAGGAATAAGCTTAGATAAACTTTTAAATGTGTAAATGCTTTTAGAAGAATAAATATATGTAAACAATTTCTTTAATGGACTTTGTAACATACATATAGCCGAGTCACTGTTCAGCTGTAATGAATCAAAACATTAAGTAAACATAACAGTTATATGTTATATCTGCTGACAGTTTTTGAAATGTTACTCACAAGCTGGCAACCGCACGCAGATAAACCTATGACGATAAAAACAATCTTTAAATAGTACTAATTTTGGAGATTTTCCAAAAATGTAAAACTTTCGTTCATTCTGCCTCTCTCTGCTATGCTCTCCGTATGTATCTGGATATTTGAATTTGAATTTGCTACATAATCAAACTTCATATTTTCACTATCTAAATAAATCATGAAATATATTCTGAAAGGTTAGCTTAAGCATTTGGGAAATCGTCGCAAGGACTTGGCGTAAGAATTTTTTAAACATTAAATGAAGGCTTTATTTCAATAGTGGTCCAACTCCATTCTTGTTTATTTTGAGATTTAGAGCCTTAAACTCTAATGAGTGCTGAAAAATGACTGCTGAAGTCTGATTTGTAATGCCTTCTGTTGGCAGTAGAAATAAACTGGAGGTGTACCAGTTTTAAAATAAGATTTAAATGACTTGTATGAACATGAAAGTGAGGCTAACTCCATTAAAAAAATTGTAGTTGGACCACTTTTCAAATAAGCCCTTCAACTAATAAAAGATAATTCAGGAAAACAAACTAATTTCCTTCGGGGGATTCTTGGAAAAAAAGGCAAGAGTTGTAATAGGTATTTCAGTTTTATAAACCAGTGATACAAAATGTAAAGTGCCACTGCAATTAACCAAATAATAAAAGTATTCCCTGGAAAATTAAAAAAAGTATAGATTTATATGGGTATTCTATCGGTGGATTGACTCGGGAGAGGCCTCGAATACTCTGTAATAATTCTCGCTGGGACGAAGTAATCTGAAAGAAGTGTACAACGTGTTCCTCAGTAAATGTCTCATCACATGATTATCGGATGAGGCGTGGTTAACATTTGTCGGATTATGTTAACTCGAAAAACACCCGTTTAAGGGCCGCTGAAAATTCCATTGTCACTCATGAAACACCTCACCAGGATCAAAAGTTTGGTCTGTGGTGTGCAATATCTCGGTAGCCTACCGTAGATCCCTTTTTTTCAACACAACCGTGAACGCCGTTGTGTACCTGGACATATTTTATCAGTTCGTGAATCAACTGGGGGATCATGAGTTAACGGAAGATTTCTTCCAATAAGAGAAAACAGCTTGTTACACATCGGCAAGCAGTATGGTGGAAATTGAGTCCTTCTTCTGCAACATGATAATGAAATAAAATGATTTGTTCACCACGGCCGCTTGTTATGACAACACCAGACTTTTTCCTTTAGGAAATGTCTATTGGAACAAGTCTCACACTTTAGCAGATGATATGGGAAACATCCAACATAAAATTTCTCTTATTCCTCTCAATATTCTTATTAACTAGCCACTGCACGACCAGCATGGTTGCTTTTAGTGTTATATTTTCTTTTGCAAAACACCACAAATGTAAGTAACATATGTAAGGAAGGTTACCATTACCTGTTATCATAAATATACGTTGTTAAGGGGTATTCTCAATAAGGCTTATTCTAAAACATCGTGATTAAAAAATGTGAATTTCCATTACTTCAGAACAGAGTTAAAGGTAAGACTGAGAAACCCATCATAAATGATTTTAAAAATTACATCCCTCTTTGTATGTACTATTTTTAAAAATTAAGATATATATACTCTATCATCACATCAAATAAGAAATTGTTGGGGAAAATTTTTCTCACTTAAAAAAATGGAGTAAAATTTCAGCAAGTACTAAAATACAGTGTGAATTGCATTACTCTCTGTATGTAATATTGTTCACAATTCAGATATCTACACTTAATCATATCAAATAATAAATTATTGGGAAAATTTCTCCACTTATAAAATGGAGTAAAAATTCAGCAACTACTGAAAAAAGTATACAAAATTAACCATCACTGTTTCTTGGTTGCTATGCCGGGGACAGTTAAGCCTAACCTCGCTATCATTTATGCTCTCTCTTTCACGCCTCTCTCTTAATGAATCATTTCTTCTTCTATTTCCTTCTTGAGACTGTTCCAAATTTTCAATTGATCGTGCAGCTCGCTTTCCAGCATTACTGATTTCAGTGCGTAAATCCATGTTGACACGCGGTTACAAATTGCGAACGGCCGCTAATGTATCCATCTGGTAGTTACAGCCGTTGCCATTCCGAGTATAGAAATATCGTCGATTTTTGTGCCGCATACGTACGCGTATTATATATATATAGATACGTCGAAGTACATGGATCATGGAGTCAAAATGTAGCTGCCAGAAAACGAAGATCACTACCCGCATTGTATGTACTATAATGGATTATACACATGTCAATGTTTGTAACGTATTTTTTTCGTTCAGACTCTTTTATCCTATGCAGAGTTATTACTGAATATTCGAGGCCACTTTCGAGTGTATCCTTAGTGGTAACAGTGAAAAAATTGTAATGTTAGAATGCATTTGAATGCCTTATGTGAATAGAGGTCCAACTCTACCTTTTTAAACAAATGCAAGTTAGCCTCAGTTTCCTGTTCATACAAGTCATTTCTATCTTATTTTCAAACTGGTACACCTCCAGCTTATTTCTGCTGCCAATAGAGGACATTACAAATCGGACTTCAGCAGTTATTTCTCAGCACTCAGTAGATTTTAAAGCTGTGTATCTCAAAATGAACACGAATGGCGTTGGACCACTATTCAAATAAGACCCTCATTATAAGCATGTCACAAGAATTATAAATAACATGACTTTACATAGCTCCTTTGTTATAGTGTTTTAGTTGGGTGACTTCGTATAGTGGTAGTTAATGACACCATTACTCTGAATTCTAAATAACACACTGATTTATTAACATAAAACACATAGATGTTTATACACTAAATTATATTATTCATAATTATGTCAACATAATCAAAACACTCACTATCTCAATTGTTTATTCGATTATATTATTTAATTAATTTAATTTAATATCACTCTCAGTACGCAATTTATTGTTATTCCCTAATTCTAGCCTGTATTATATTACTCGGGGATTTATAGACTTTTTGGCAGTAGGTAATGAAAGGTTACCTGTGTTTTGTAGACAGCACAGAAAACACTCGCCGGCATGTTACCTTGCATCGATTGGTGTATCTTCTCTTGGGATTCAATTCTCTCCGGTGACGCAGTCATCAAATTTCGCTGGACGGCGAGGGAATATATCTAGGGATTACCGGGACTCCACAGTAGTAGGTCAGGCTCCCCTCCGATCAACACTCATCGCTGGCTTGCAGAGGTCAGGCAATCTTTTTCGGCTCCAACGTTCATCTATTTCTATCTCATAGTTGGCTTGCAAAGGTCAGGGAATCTTGTTTTCAGCTCCGACTTTCATCTATTTCATTCTCATCGTTGGCTTGCAGTATTATAGCAATGCCCTGAGTCTGGGCGCAATCTAGCATATACTCTTTTAAAAACTTCTCTCTTATGGTGCTACTATCTCAATGCAATGTGTTGTATCTGGGCGCAATCTAGCATATACTCTTTTAAAAATTTCTCTCTTATGATGCTACTATCTCATGGCAATGTGTTGTATCTGGACGCAATCTAACGTAGACCCTCAAAATTCTCTCTCTTACGTTTTCTGCTTATCTCATAGCGGTGTGCTTAGTCTGAGTGCCAATCTAACATATACTCTCTCTCTCTCTATTTTTTATCTTCTTCTCTGTTATTATTTAATTTCGCCATTCCTCACTTTTCATTTCATTGGTCAATCATGTTATATCATTTCTCTCACTTCAATTTCCATTCACTAATTCTAACCCCCTAAATCTTCTTTTTTGACCGTTCCGAATGCGGGACGTTTCTCATTAAACTAATTTAGCCTTCGACTTTCCCCTTGCTCTTCTAGGAATTTTTTATGCCCAGAAAATATCATATGCGTGGGTTCGTTTCATCTTTGCCAACAATCACCCTTTTTATTTCATTGTCCCCTTTAGGAGCACCGTATTTTAACTGCTTTTTTCAATCACTTCCTCTCCTTCCTGGCTTTTGTAATCGATGGCGCCATTTCATTCTTTCGTTTTTCACCCCGTTTGTTCGAATTGGTTCGACTGCTTTTTCGAATTTTTAGCATGTCGCAACCCACGACATCCTTTTACCCCAAATTATTCGTTTCTTAATAGAAAGGAGATTTATCCCATATTCTTATAATGCACACATTACATTTTATTCTCAGGATCGACAATACAAAATTTATGGTTGATTGGGACATGATAAAAAACATTATTTTTAAATTACACAGGTAAACGATACGTATCCGTCAGACATTGACATAGTTTGAAACCTCATTATGGTATCTTTTACTGAGCAGAGCCAAAAGAACATTGATCGTTACATGGTTCTGTCAGCAGAGCAGAGCCTCTCAGAAACTGTCAAGAACTAAGTTTAAACCCTGAGTAAAAATTTAGTCAATCAATACACATAGGAAGGAACTTGATATTCCTTAATATGAAGTACACTCATGTCCATGTAATAAGGATAATATCAGCTCCGGCAAATAAAGGCTCAGAAACAAAACAAACGTGACTTATTCATAAAGCCCATTTATTAAACAAAAGATATAGAACAAAAAAGATGGTGTATGTATGATACCATTCATAAAAACTACGATTTTACTCCCTGGAGCAATAGTTAAATATATCTCCTTTACAAAAACTTAATATTTTATGGTTGGTATGACAGTTAATACATTGTATGTCTCCCATGCGATGAAATGTCCATACAACGCCTAGGCATGCTCAGTATCAAATTATCGAGCTGATCTTGGGGAAGATTACTCCACTCAGCAAGCAATGCTCTCCCGAGTTCCGGTACGCATTTAGGAGGTGGTTGACGGGCAACTCGTCGGCCAAGCATGCCCCACACATACTATATCGGATTCAAGTAAGGTGAGAATGCTGGCCATTTCATACGGGTGATATCCTCAGATTGAAGGCATTCGTTTACGATGTTTGCTCGGTGAGAACTGGCGTTCACATCCATAAACACAAATTATGCACCCATGGCACCCCTAAACAAGCGTACATGTTGTTCCAGAATGATGACCCCATAAATGTGGCCGTTCATGGCTCCGATTTGAACATGCTGATCTGTTCTGGAGCCCAGTATAATTCCACCCCAAACGAGCAATCCTGCACTACCGTAACGGTGTCGTTCAATGATATTGTCGTGGTGATAACGGGTACCTGGCGTTCTCCATATGAAAGTTCGACGTAAATCAGACTACAAGCTAAACCTGAACTCGTCGGAAAACATCACATAAGCCCACTGTGACGATGTCCACATTGCATGTTCTCTACTCCAGGCTAATTGCTGCCGACAGTGAGTTGCCGTGAGCAGAACACATTGGACAGGCTTGCGAGCATATAGACCAATATTTCTCAAACGTCTCTATACAGTTTGCCTTGAAACTTTGATACCCGTGGCTGAAGATAGCTGACAAGACAGGTCGGATGCTGTGCCCCACCTGCTTCTTTTGGCAGCTACTGCCAAATACTGGTCTTCATTCGGCTTTGTAATTCGGGGGCGACATGTACTGTAACGTCTTCTGACATTTCCATCATCTTGGAACCATTGCCAAAGCCTAGAGATGACACTTTGGGCAATTCCAAGTTCCTCGGATACTTCCATCTGAGTTCGCCCGCATTCCAGGCGGCCGTTAATTCTACCACATAAAAAAATATCCACATGCGTCCTCTGTGTCATAACTATTCGGTTATGGCACTGAGCGGCTTACAGAACGCTTGTGAATAATTTTACTTCTCTGTCACCATTCATTATATATCAATCTCTTACTCTTATCATTGTGACGTACTATCGGCGTCATCTGGTGGCTTCCTGTAATTTGTATATTATTCTTGAAGATGTGTGTTATAATTCTACAGGTGAAAATTTTACTTCAGAGTTCGATTTCCGTGTGATTCTGAATTATGTTTAATTTATGGACATGAGTGTATATGCTATTGCTTATGTATGAGACACTTGCTAATTGTGGCTTTATAACACCTATTATGACAGTATATATACGACACTTATGTGACTTTCGTCCTATCTGTTATAAGGACAGATGTACTCAAAATATTTGGTTTATTAATTTCGGTTGTTCAAACCTGAAAATATAATAACCATGCGTTTATATAGATTTCTTTTTTTATATTTTTTCTTATTCTATGTATTTTTTTCCATTCCGAGGTATGAAGTTTATATGGTTTTTTAGCTTTACCATAAAAATAATGTCGTAAACAATTGCTTTATACTTTTACCCTATTAAAATAATGTCAGTTAAAAATTTACCATAAGATATTTTAATATTGTTTTGTATGAGCCGAAAAACGTGTCTCATCAATATGAACAAAATGCAATAACATAAAATACTTTAATAAAATACTGAAAAGATAATAATATTACATTTTTTTCCATTCCGAGGCATTTTTTTCCATTCCGAGGGAGTTTATATTGCTTTATAGTTAACTAAAGTACATACTATTAAAATGATGTCAGTTAAAAAACTTATTATAAAGAATTTTAAAATTAAATTATATTACCCGAAACAGAGCAGCGCTTTATCATCAATATAAACAAATAAAATAAAATGCTTCGTAAAATATTAAATGGTTAAACCGAACGTGGCAGCTTATTTTAAAAGTGATTCTAATTAACAGTGAGATGGATTCAAAAGAGTACTCGCATAGAAGTACATCAAAAAAATTTTCTTTGAAAGATTAAACATTGGGATTTTATTTTTTTTCATAGGGCCCCAGAAAATAGCATTGAAACCAGTTTGAGCACACATTTAGCTCCTTTTATCGCGTAATAGCTCTAAGTTTTGTGGATAAAGGACGTCAAGACATATTTTTTAGTTTATTCTTATAGGCATGAATAAAAAGCTACTACAGAAAACTACTTCATAACGTTTAAAGACACATTTTAATTTTTAAAGAGAAGTCGATTTTCCTTCTTAACACTAGAACCGCGGAGCGGGTCAATTTGATCCAAAACGATGTTCAATTTATCACCACGCGAAAAGTATTCATTGAAAAAAAAAATCCTTCTATGACTTTTAATAATTTAAGGTGAGCAGCATTTTATCAAATTTAAGAATTCGTAACATAAATAATTTTCCGATTTTTAATACTTATACCTAGAACCGCGGAGCGGGTCAATTTGACCCGTAAGAAATGTTAATGCACAAATGATGAAAAACAGATGCATTTTCTCGGAAGTAACTCTAAAGTACTTCTACTCCACCCTAGAATTCCAGAAATGAACTGTACCAGAAGGGGTAATAGCGAAGGTTTTCAGTCAAGGTCATTATATTAGGTTTGAAGCGCTAACTACGTTCGAATACAGTGAAAAATTATAGCGAATATTTAGAAGACTTTTTGATCTTGCTTTTATACTGAAATTAGTATATGTATAAAAAAATAACACGACGCCGTAATCTTGTTCAGGAAGCTTTAGAATACTTAAAATAATTATCTGAAAAGGATTCAGGAGGTGAAGATAATGATGAAAGTTTCGATT
This sequence comes from Dolomedes plantarius, assembly GCA_907164885.2. Lineage (NCBI taxonomy): Eukaryota > Metazoa > Arthropoda > Arachnida > Araneae > Dolomedidae > Dolomedes > Dolomedes plantarius. The sequence goes on from OU015500.1 coordinate 34,785,286, forward strand.
TTGAGTGGTGAGGATGAATATCTGCCTGCTAATGAAGAAAATTTGGATTCGGATGAAGAAAATTTCGATTCGGATGAAGAAAATGAAAGTGAAGATGACTCTGGCAATGCTCAAACAATCGTTGGTCCTTTCCATTGCTATAATGATGATAATTTATCTTATAAAAAATAAAAATAAAATATTCCAAGAAAAGATACACAGGCGCAAAGAAATTTGAAAAATAAATCGACAATAACATTCAAAGTTGGAAATAATGAAGTTGGAAAAGATGGGACAGTTTGGAATGTCACTCAATTAGGAACATGCGATAGACGAAAGAAATCAAAGTGTAATATTTTAAAAGACGTTGGGTCCCAACACCACATGCTAAACGCAATGTTATTGACAGCAGTCCTTCGAGTGCTTGGAGACTTTTTATACGTGAATGGATATTGAAACACAAATAAATGTACTGAAGATGAAGCTCACCGGCAGATTCATGAAAGAGAATGGAATATAAAATTAGAATAAATAGATGCTTTTATATCAATTTTATATGCACTTGGTATATATTGTGCAAAAGGAATTGAACTGCATAGCTTGTGGTCAAAGGACTGGGGACCACCATTTTTTCAAAATACAATGTCAAGAGACCAATTTCGTGAAATAATGAGATTTTTACCCTTCGACATAAAATCAACAAGATCAAAGCGTCTAGAGACAGACAAATTTGCCCTCATTTCGGATATCTGGAATCGTTTCATTGAAAATTGCAAGGCTAACTATACACCAGGTCCTAATATAACTGTAGATGAACTGTTATTTCCTACAAAAGCTAGGTGTAGGTCTATCCAGTACATGCCAAACAAACGAGATAAGTGTGAATCAAGTTCTGGTTGGCTGCAGATGTTGAATCAAAATATCTGATAAATGGATTTCTGCATCTTGGAAAAGATAACCAATGTCCCTCCAACGTTTCTCTTTCTGAACATGTAGTGCTACGACTAATAAGTCCTTATGAGAACAAAGGTTGAAATGTTACTAGGGACAACTTTTTCACAACACTGAAGCTTGCAGAGGCTAACTGTTTATCAAGATAAAAAAGATAAAAACGTTTTGCTGCTAAGTAGTCTCCTTCCAACCGTAGAAATTGTATATAACCCCCCAAAAAAACTACCTTATGCAATCGCTTTCTACAACGCAACTAAATACGGTGTGGATGTGAATGACCAAATGGTAAGGAAATATATAGTCAAGTCTGCTTCCCGTAGGCGGCCGGTGCAGGTTTTTTGTAATATTTTGGACCTTGCTACAGCCAAGGCTCAATGCCTTGGTTTTGTATAAAACTGTAACTAGAAAATCTATTAGTAGACGGCAATTCATCCAAGCTGGCAATTGCTAGAAAAGTTTGTTCTCTCACGACAAAAAAGGTGGCAAAAAGAGAGTGTGAAGCAACCAATGAAAACGACGGACGACCACAAATTAAGCAGAAACGAGTCCGATGCCACAGTTCAAAATGTGAAAATAAAACTATAGATATCTGTTCAAAATGTAAAGCACCCATTTGTGGAAAATGTACAAAACTTATTACTCAGTTTTGTGCACAATGCATACAGTAAATTGGATTTTATAATCTGTAAAACTAATAAGTAACTGACAAAAATTTTAATTTTTAATTTTTTTAAATTATATTTAAACTTATTGAAAAGAGATGCTCTGTTTTTCCATTGAAATTAGGAAATTTATGTCATATTTTGTTAAAGAGACATGTTATTATACTCAAGGATATAAAATTTTAAATAATAAAATTTTGTAAAAATTAAGTTAATTTATCTTGATTTATATAAATTATTTAATGTAAATTATCAGAAATATTGATTATTGATTGAATTATTTAAAAAATAAAATGTTTTAGGTAACTAAATTAAGCGCTTGTGCATATTTTATAGGTTTACAATCTAGGGTCAAAATGACCCACTCCGCGGTTCTAGGTATACCGAAAGTCCCGCGGTTCTAGTGTTAAATAAATCTTAATAAATATTTAATTTATTCGTAAAAGCAATGTATCCCACACCCAAATTGTATGTGTTATATGCGAGAAGCAAAATTTGTATGTGGCAATTCTGATTTTATTTTTACCTCCTCTTCGGTATTTGGATCCGATCGAACAAAAAACACAATAGAAGTAATAGATAATCTAAATGGACTACATCTTTATTCACAACACAAGATTAATCGAGAATCAATCGCTCTGGTCGGCCGTACACCATTTTTCTTCTTTCGACTGACACCGACTCTTCCGTTTCAAACGCAACGCGCGCTGAAAGTAGCTCACTCACACATTATCAAAGATACACAACATCGGGATTCGTTGTGTGCCACACACACTTTCAAAGATACGTAATATCGGGATTAAACACCTCCCAAGGCCTGTTCGCAAAGAAGTGATCATATGTGCTACCTAAGGAGCTGAAAATTTGTAAGAGATTTTATTTCCTAATGTTTTAGTTTTTCCCATTTTGCTGTCATTGGGAGATAATACGAGGATCGTTTGATAATTTCATGCAAAAATAATTAACCCTTCTAATACCATGGTGTCACCAGTGACAACACTGTGTCTTTGTAAAACAGCTGTGATTACTGTGATTACTGTGATTACTTCTATGATTACTTTGTCATTTCTAAAATTCTGAAAAAAATTGACTTTTCTGATTTAAACCCTAACCTTCCATACATACAAGACAAATTTCATTATACTCATAAATTTTAATTGACTTTGCCAATTTATACACTGAGTACCATAGGGGTCACATGTGACCCCACAAAAAATTTAGTATGAATTTCAAAAGCAACCGAATTTATTTAGAGTAATATTATAATTGAGGGATATTTATAAAAGATTTCTGGTTATATCTATAGATGGTAGGCAAAATCAGGCAAAAACAATTTGAATCAATATAGAAAGTTTTATAGCATGCTCAGTTAGAAGTGTTTCAAAATGGCACACATGAAGCGAAAATATATATCTGAAGAAGAAATTTCGTGAATTATGAATGAAGAAAATGATTCTGAATTATCAGCTGATGAATTAGACACAAACGAAGTTTCAGATGATGATGAAGTGGTCGATTTTGTTGAATATATTGACGATGACAATGATCTCTCAGATGACTCATCATCAAGTACAAAAGAGCCTGATGTCGCTGAAAAAAATAGCTTTGTGTAAGTAAAAAAACTTCTTTTGTATAATTATATAATTCTAATGAAATATTTCAAATAAAATGTATCTAAAAATATATAAAAATTATCTAAAAGTATCTAAAATATAAAAAATCTATATTCTTTACCGTATTGTTGAGGACTTCGTGGGAAATGTATTTCTTACAATTTTCTGTATCCAAACTAAGAAATCTTAGAAAAAATATATTTTTATTTATAGGTCAAGAAATAAAAATGAAATATGTTATGAAACTCCACAAAGAGACACACAAGGTAGACAGCCGAGGCGTAATGTGATGAAAACCCCACCAGGGCTTACACGTTACACGGCCCTGGTACGAAATAAAGACACTATACAATCTACTTTTGAACTCTTCATAAAAGCAAATATCGTTGAAAAAATTCTAAAAAGAACAAATAAAGAAGGAAAAATAGTATATGGGGATAGTTGGGCTAACACAGATAAAGAAGAAATCCTGTGCTTTTTTGGACTACTTATACTTGCTGGAGTGCATAAAGCACATAATGAAACAATAACGAACCTGTGGAATGCAAATGATGGTCGTCCAATTTTCAATAAATCTATGGCTAGGCATAGATTTACAGAAATATCCCCGTTGCCTTCGATTTGATGAGATTAGGTGCAAAAATCGATCTTATGATAAGCTGTTACCAATCAGAAATATATTTGAGATTTGGACAGTCACATTACAAGATGCTTACATTGTTCATGAGAATATTACCGTCGATGAATAAATGGTTACCTTTAAGGGCAAATGACCATTTAGACAGTACATCCCGACAAAACCAGGAAAATATGGAATAAAGCTGTGGGATGCTTGTGACAGTAAAACTTCTTATGTATACAATATTCAGGTATACACGGGAAAAGGACAAAATATGCCTATAGAAGTTAATCAAGGAAATAGAGTAGTTTTGGATATGGTGAAAGGAATGGAGAAAAGTGGAAGAAATATCACAGCAGACAACTTTTTTATTAGCATAAATCTAGCAAAAGAGCTAGAGAATAAAAATTTTACACTTTTAGGTAAGATAAGAAAAAATCCATAAGAATTACCTCAGGAGTTCTTCACATGCAAAAGAAGCCAGGACAACTCTTCAATATTTGGATTTCAGAATTCAGCGATAATTGTATCCTATTGTCCAAAGACAGGAAAAATTGTAGCTCTTTTGAGCACATTGCATTTTCTCCCGAAATTGAGAATACACAGGCAGCGAAACCTGCTATGATTCAAGATTATAATAACATAAAATCAGGAGTTGATACGATGGATCAGCTAGTGCGAACATATACAACAAAGCGAATGACGAGAAGATGGCCAATGGTCATCTATTACAATGTGTTAGATATAAGTGCATTGAATTACTTTATTATTTGGTTACATCTTAACCCAAAGTGGGAAGAAAAAACAAATTATAAGAGAAGAATGTTTCTTTTGGAATTGGGCAAATCTTTACTTGAAAAGCAACTGCAGACGCGGGTACCTGTTCCAAAAACACTTGAAGCAGGCATGACTATGAAAGGGAAAAGAGCAGTAGATGTTTTTATTGTGAACGTTTAGGGGACCGAAAATATAGTGATAAGTGCAGTAAATGTTCAATTTTTGTGTGCAAGCAGCATTCAATCATTTTATGTCCAAATAGTGCATGATGCATATTTCAATATACCTTCAACTAATTGTGCCTAATTACAATTTTTAAAGGTTCAATATATTGATAACTGTTTAAAATGTGTCTGTTGATTAATAAATTTATTGTAAATAATATATTTGTCAAAAATTATAAACATTAGAATTAAAAAAATCTAATGGGGTCACTGGTTACCCCAATGGTACTCAGTGTTATAAAAAAAAGTTGGTAGTAGAAGTGTTAAATAAAATTTTGTATTTCTTCATAATACTCTAAAGATTAATACATTTGGTCTGATGGTTTTCAAGCGTTTTGTTATCCCCGCCATAAAGTAAGACTGCAAACTAATCTCTGCAAATACAGCGTTTGTTTTACTAATGAGCTTGGAATTAAATTGATATTTCTGCTTAGCAAAATAGTTTTTCATTTGAAGGGCTTATTTGAATAGTGGTTCAACTCCAAATTTTACCATGTTTTAATTCACTCGCTTTCTTGTTTGTTTGTGTGTGTGTGTGTGTGTTTGTCCGGTACATATTTTTCAATCGATTTTTAACTAACTTCCCGACTAGCTAGACATTTGGAACTTTTAGAATAGCTCAGAACACGATGACAATGCATTATTTTAATACTTTTAGCTATCTTTAGGCAGATTTGAAATCTTTTTGCAGTTAATTTTTGTTTTATAGACTGGTGTAGTCATCTATCGGCCGGGACGGGAACGAAACGTTAAACGCGAGTTAACTTCTAATTAACTTCATTTTCTTTCAAGTTGATGGGATAATTCATCAAAAAATTTTAAAAATTATTTATGAATACATATAAGTGTCAAGTTTATATGATTCAACAGAAAATTTAAAAACATGGTGTATAAAAAGTTCTTTTCATCTTGCAATTATTAAAAAAATGGAGAATTCTAATAGCTTCACTTTCATGTTCATACAAGTCATTTGTATCTTATTTTTAAACTGGTACACCTCCAGCTTATTTCTGCTGCCAACAGAGGGCATCACAAATCAGACTTTAGCAGTCATACCTCAACACTCTTTAGTCTTTTAGGCTCTGTACCTCAAAATGAACAAGAATGGAGTTGGACCACTATTCAAATAAGGCCTTCATATATTTGGGAACAAGTAGTATTCCCAGTGGGGATACTCCTGTAGATTACGGAGGGTGGTGAACGATTTCGTAACGTAATTCTAATAGTTTTTCCGCCTCCATCGTAGATGGATGAGCCAGAGAATTGTCATGATGGAAAATAGCATTTATTTTTGGTGAGGTATTTTTGCCTCAATTTCACTATTTACTACTCCTGCACTATCGTGGTCCATCGTTCTCTACCGTTTCACGGATTCTATCAATAATTTTTTGGGTAAGGACATCAGCTTGTCGAGACGAACTATCGGCGACAATTGCGCTCACTGACGCTTCGAATATTGAGGAAACGCTGAGTTGAAACATGACCGGCTGCGTGATTCATGAAAATTTAAATTTATTATGGAACTGAAGATTTTTATTCAGAGAATGACTTAATTTCGGAATGTATCCATAAAACTAAATCTGAACATTGTGTTGATGAAATTAATAATCTATGTGTTATATCGATACTAATACCTAACTCTGAGTTTTATTTAGAAAAACACCAAGCAGAGTAATGCCACAGATAAATTATGAACAAATTATTTTGTTTCTAGGACTTGCCATCTTTTGACTGCGGAAATAATTTTACGTAACATTACTTCGGGAGCATAAAATTATTTACCACTTACTGATAGAATAATGGATATAAAGAGATATCACATAGATATTTTTATTCAGATTTGGCTTTAGTATTAAAGAATGTGTGAAGAACTTTATGTTACAGACAAGAACACTAAAACGACTACCAGGAAACGCCCTGATATATATCGTATAAATGGCATTAGGAATTATCCGATGAAAGGCAGAATGTTAAAGAAAAAGGGAATATAGAAATCTAGAAAGTATAGAAATATTAAATGTTTAGTCTCAGTTGTTTTAAGACACAAAATTTTCAAAGATACGTAGTAAAGGTAAAATGTATGTTTATTTAAAATTTTATCTTCATAAAACTACGCATATTTCCTAAAGTCTGTAAATAATACTTTTCAGTAAAGGATAAGTAATTAATTCTTAGTATAATTAATTTAAAAATTATTTTTCTCAATTTATATTAAGATTGTAAACGACACTAAATCAACGATTTTAAGTAGATTTAAATAATTGGGTTGTTATAAGGTTTTGATATGGTTATTATTTTAGGTACAAAATGTCTTTGAAAAACAGTTTGTTACAATTTATATGTATTTATTTTATAAATATTAAAATAATAATTTTCCCTTTGCAATTAAGGTTTTATTTTGATTCATAATTAATTTAGAAAAGCAAATTACATTTTTACTGTCGAGTGGAGGAATATCAAAGAATGTAAAATAGGATATGCGTTGTCTGACGTAGCAAAAAGAGATGAAATTTTGCCGCAATGTACTGGAGAGTTAATTATTTAAATTTACTGTTAGTAAACATGAAGTGAGCAGCGAGATTATTAGTTAAGGAGAATCTTTTATTTTAAAGAAGACAGTAGAACCTAGCATTGAAACAGCTTGTCAGACGCACCTCTGTTGGCGAAAAGTTTGCACCAAACTTTTTTTGCGCCTACGCAACTCTGTTGGCGAAAAGTTATATGCAAATGCATAATGTTTATATGCAAACAAGAAAATAAATATACATAATAAATATTCAATTTGCATTTAATAATTTAATTAAATTGCTCATACATTTTATATGCATCAAGAAAATAAAATTTTTAACTCTGCGCTAATGTTAAAAAATTAAGAAAATAATCAAATTTATAAATCTTAGTATTTATTATTAAATTTAAACTCTCAATCTAATTGCTGCCACAACTGCACATGACTAAATACGCAAAAAACAAACTCTCGCCAAAATCGCATGGTTACCACGCCATACAAAAAATCGCCAAACTTGGCAGGGAGCTGTACCCTAATATTTTCCATCTCAAATCTAAAAAATGGAAGGGCAGAACATAAGATGTAAAACACATAGATTGCTATAATCCTTATGGAAATGATGCATGCTTTAACAATTGAAAATGGGAGACAACACAGTTTTACATGCAAAGTATAAGGCATCAATATTCTTCCTTTCATTTTTCACATGCTTACATTACAAACTACACCTGATATTTGACCTATTCCTATGAAACAGTTTTGCCTTAACCCTTAATGGTCGCATAATTTTCAAGAAAACGGTAATAAAAGTGGCTTTTTTTTCCGAAGGATTCCATTTATATCTTGATCTGCCACATCTAGTTTTAAAAATATATCCCCTATTACATTATAAATAGTCTGGTGCTGCCATCTGGTATGTAAAATAAGAAATGCAAAAATTTCAGAGTAAAAGAAATGGATTGTTTTAATCCTATTGGTGCGTTACTTTTAAACACTCCAGCCCGTAAATATCACGGGCACAAGAAATAGAGAGCGAAACATCACCCCGTAATTTTGACGGGAGCGAGAACTAAGGGGTTAAACCGAAATAGTGGAAGTCACAATTAAAACGATGATGCAACCAAGTGGAAAACGATGAGCAGAATATGGATGTCATTGTTGTTCGTTTAACTCACGGAGCTAACTCGCACACGCATATTACAGTAACCTTGGAAATGAACAATGGTATCCCAAGTTTGATCTCCAATGATTATATAAGTGCAGCCATCTTCAAATGTCAAATTAATAATTAGGAAACATATGTTTAGAATAACATTAGTATGATGGGCCCAAACGCCGTGTAAACGAGAGCCAAAGCATAACCTTTCAGTACAAACTGCTTCAGATGAATATTTATACTTGAAAATTCCTATCAGTTGTTTTTTATATTCCATACAAGGGCATTATTAAATATCTTAGCCTTTTTTATCGACCGTTCTTAAAATATCGTTCGCACTATAAATAACCACTGAACTTTCTCTCAAGAAATCTAATTAGCAAAATTTTGCTTCTGACACCCTTCCATCCGTTGGTTCGTTTCTGTAAAAACCACCTTTCAAACGATTTGAAGCCAGCGATTGAGTCCTTAAGAAGTTTCCTTAGCGCAGCCGAGGATTTATTTATGGGGACAAGTCTCTAAATGGGCTGTTTGTTTGATCACCTAATAAAAAGTGTGAAGGGGCCAAAAATATGACGTGAAACAAAAGGGAGTAAATTTCATAAGTGTCAAGTTTTTGTCCCGGGCAAAATGCCCCTCATTGATCATTTAGGAGAGAAGCGGGATCGCTTCCAACTATAAAAAAGGAATTTTAGAAGTTGAAATTTTATCGGCATTAAGTTCCGTGTCATTGAATTTAGAGGAGCGGAAACTGAAACGTTATACGCGTGGGCAAAATTTTCCTGCTCGGCTTTCACATATGGCTCCAATATTTTACTCTTTTATGGAAATATTTAAGTTTAAAAAGGAGATCAATATTTTGTATTGTTTCGGGAAGTGAAACAATGAATATTGCTGGGCTATTAAATTTCCCATTCCTTTTATTATATATTCTAAGCTAAGAAATTTTGTTTTTCTGTTTTCATCTCCAAAGCAAGACGTACTTCAAAATTTTAGCGAGAATAATTTTTCTGATAGTTAGACCAATCCGAATATTTTGTAAAGATAGAAAATATTTTAAGCAGTGTATTTTATTTGTCTCAAGTAACAACAAAAATTTTAATTGTATCCTAGAGAAGAAAGTTTGATTTTGGCGTCATATTGCTCGATGTATTATGATCTATATAGAGACATGCTCCTATTAATGAAAGCTCTTCTTTTCAGCCTATTAACAATTATTCTAGAAGAATGAAGATTTTTCCAGTGTGACTGGCGTGTCCTCTTTTCAAGTCATGATGTTGGAGTCTCTCGTTGTACTAGAGCTACGGGCATGTACATTTCACATGAAATTTCTCCATTTAAAAAAGTAATTATGTGAAAATTGCGTAATCTTGTTAAATAATAATATTAATCCTTAACGTTAATATTATCTTTAATAATTTGGAGAGAGATTTTAAAGGATATTGCGGCAGTTTCCCTTTATAAGAATTTCAGCTGGTTAGCTTTACAACATATTCGATGATTTTTTGTAATCGTAAGATTTTTCCCTTGAGTATACATCTTATTAAGAACTTTATGTGAAATATACATTGTAGTAAAGGTTACACTTTATGTTTCTGCAAGAGAATTGAAACAAAAATGACTAAATCGATCACACGTTCTTCATACAACAACTGAGACAGAAGCGAAAATGTTTTTCGTGTATTCTAAATAACGCAATTTTGCTAAAATGATTTGGTAAAGTAATTTTTCAAAGATTATGATTATTCGTCTGTTACAATAAACATACTTCCTAAAAGTAGTTGCAGTACTTACCCCTTAGAATTTGTACTACTTACAATTAAAAATCAAAAGTATCAGATTCATTTCAAATTTACAATTGAAACTGATCTACAGTGATTAGCATATATATTTATGCAATACCTCAAAAGCATACCTCGAAATCAAAAGAAAAAAAATATTTTAAGCATTTCATTTTATTTTATGAAGTTCGTGAACAGAAAAACGATTAAAAAGTTATTTTGATGAAAAATCTATTACTTTCCTAATAATTCTTCACTCCTTTTGCATCTTGTTTTCATTGAATTTGGATATGGTACGTTTCTTGACGTTTATATAAAATATTTTGTAAGAGTCTTAACTTTAATATTCTTCTGTGCGGAAAACAAGTGTAGACTTTGATGCAACTCTCTTGTAGATTGCCCTATCGAAAATAAATTATTCCGAAACACCATTCATAAAGCATTTGTTCCCATTCATAAAGCATTCGTGTAGAATTTTAGAGGCATGAACAAAGTATTAAGCTGGAAATTTTCCCAGAAATAACCTTTGTGACATAATTAGTGGTATGCTTGAAAAAAAAACAATACATCCTTTTAATAGTTATGTTGTTGTTGTTGTGGCTTATTCCTCAAGGTCTGGCCGAAGGCTAGACCAAGTCCAAGATGTCATGGACTCTAAAAAAGTCATACACGAGAAGAGGCGCAGTAAATAGGTCCTCATGCTGCAGCCCCGCACAGTTCAATAGGTGGGCAGGTGATGCCGGTGCTGAAGCACATTTAGTGCAACTTCGAAAAGTTTTCTGTCCAGTCACAAAAGCAAGGCTCCCGATATGTCCACTCATGAGTCTACCGATGGTGACCTGGATAGCCCTGTCCCTTTTAATTGTGAAGTGGATTTGCCAGAATACCAGGAGTGGGACGGAGGATTCAACCAAAATTTCTGGTTTGATATCTTTATTTTTGAGCATATTTCGGAAAAGGTCGAGCCGACACCTGAGGTTGAAGGACTAGAAACACCATCCTTTGCAAGATTCTCAACTGTCTCGTTTCCATGGAGACCTATATGTGAAGGAATCCACTGGAAGTAAATTTGTGCTGCTGTGAAAGATCCTTAAGGTCTTTAAGTATCGACACAGATGTTCTGTCACCAACTTTGGTCCAGTCGCTCAGATTAATAGTTATTTAAAGTTTTAAAATACAATGGACCTATAGTGCTATTTCCCGGATGTGACGTCATTTATCACTTATATATCCTTGGCTGTAATAAATTTTTAGCTTAAGTATTACGTTACTCACGTCGCTACCTCGTTATTTTCCCACAACCTCCTGAAAACGTTAATTAGTCCAGTCAATGAATGCATTGTAGAATGCATGGAATATGCGAGAATTTTTGACTTCAGGACTTTATTAGGAGTAGTTAGTAGGTAAACATACTAAAAGTCCCCGCCCCTGGGAGGTGAGATAAAGAGTTAAGGGGGGTGGAAAGGTCCCATTTTTTGGTTTTTCCCTTGTATATCTCGGAAACGGTGCATTATAGAAAAAAATGTTAAATACAAAAAAGAAAGCTAATTAAATTTCCTATAAAATTGTTAATATACATATTTGTCGAAATCCCAACGGTTTTCATGATATACGTCATTGAATATCGATAATTTTCGAAAAAATCATTTTTACCTCACTCTTTTTGTCAAACATTTTCTTCTAGTGCCTCCCACGATCGTTTCTCAGAAAATTTGTCCCAGACGAAGTTGTAGAGCATTAAATTTCCTTTAATTTGATATAGACTTTTGCTACTTTATCTTCAACCAATCAAAAGTTATAGTATTTCTAACATGTACGCTCAATTTCGATGTTCCTCTAGAAATGAGTATGTTGAGAGCTTGTTGCGTTTAAACTGCTGTAACTTGCTATAATGATGAATAACAACACTTTAGCAATGGAAATAAGGTAATTTCAATTGAAACACAACACTTTTTTTATAATTATAGCTTTTATTATATTATTACGAATCATATAATGAAAGTATTTACATAGACTGATAGTAATTTACATGGACTGATAGTAATGTACAAGGATTGATAGTCAAATGAAAAAACTGTCGATGTCGTCAACGTCATCTTCTAACTGAATTAATATTGCGACTCCGTTGTTGCAATTGCCCTTGCAATTCGGGCATGTGACAGAGGAGTTTAACGATGCTTTTCTACAACTACACCTGCTACTGTCACATCCTTTCGTGCATCGGCAAAAAATCACCTTCAAGATTTCGTCAGGGGCAGCATCCAACTCTGAGAGTTTCGGAACTAGTTGGTCATTCCTCCTCTCCCAACCCCAATTTGGCGTCCCACCATTAGGTACATCCCCTAATCACAGGTACTTGGTGGTACGTCCAAAATGCATGGTGCTTAACAGCTCCTTCAGTTGGAGGGAGAGTTCAGGCTTCATGTTTGTAGCTGCTTTGATAAATAATTTGTAGTGGAACTCGTTGAGGGATTTTTCTGTGGCTGGAGCGCCATACCATGATAGAGTACTCATGATCCCAACTGTCTCAATGGAGTTAGGGGAAGAAGAACCGCTGGCAAATACCTCAGCTGCACGTTGTATGATTTTGGACTTCTGGTACATGTTGATAAAACCCACTTTACTCTTGCGATACGCTGCGAATGTTGTGCCACAGCCTGTGCATGCATTAAGAATAACAAATGGGCATTGTCCTTCATTTTCAACTCCTGCTGCAGCTGTTGTGACGAATATACACTCGTCTTGACCTTTCCACTTCCAGGTTTTACCAGCAGAATGTCCCGATCAGTTGGGGTTTTGGTTACCAAGAGAACAGCCAAGTCGACGTCCACTCCAATAACAGGAACCGGGGAATTTTGCGATTTGTTGATAGCTGTCTTTACAATAACAACGTCAGCATCACCTGAAATTTGGAGCGTATTTATCCCATTGTAATAAGCGAGATGTGAATACGCGGCAATCTAAATGTGTAGGACCACACAGCCTGAATTGTGAGCAGGATTTATGACTCCGAAGCTTCGAGGCGCCTGTGAGCAGGGCGTTGGTAGAGGGCAATAAAACAACACGGGCAATAAAACCATAAAAAGTTAAGAGGACAGCAGCTATAAATCGAAGATCAAAGATTAGGAAACAAGTGCATGGGGAGTTGAGAAATTTGCCACACGGGGAGAGGCGTGCAACATAATTCAAATGCAAAACATAAAACATGAACCAACATATGAACAAGGTGGCTCATCCCGCACCACAATCAAGAGGCGGGGCGAGCGAATAGGAAGCCAAGAAGGCACGAATCAATAGAAAAAAAGAAAAGAAATATATATACAGGGTAAAGCATATTAAAAGAAGCCCACTTACTAAAGCAAAAAACCGGAGATACAAACTTAGCTGCTACAAGGGCTACAAGACTTCTAAACAAAATTGACGCAAGATTAAAAGCCCAGCGAAGGTTGGCAAATCAAGCTGAAGCGTCACCGAGTGATAAACGAAGTAAAAAGGATGGATAGACGACTGATGCGGTCTGTCCACAACTTAAACGAGAATGCATTTACCCGCCTATAACTGCCAATCGACGAAGGATACGACAGAAGACGGAGCTGAGTAACCAGAGAATCAAAACAACGAAAAACTACGTGAGCATCTGAGGTGAACCTGCGTATGACGGAGACCGCTACCGACAAATCCGATAAAGGACAGTTTGCATCACAGAGATATTCCGGAGTGATCATTGACCTACGAGAGCCCGAACTCTGTGTGTTACGATATCCAGAACTTTCCCGGTAGTAGTATAGAACTTTGTTGAAAGAACTGTGTGCACAGTGAAATACGAACGATAATCATACCAGTGTCTACAAGTGATGGGAACGAGCCGTAACTACAGTGAGAACCGCCTAAGGGTGAGCAATTTTAAGAATGTTTAATTCACTTCCAACGCTTATTACATACTTGCCTCTTGACCAAGGGTCATCTTTGTTCAATCGTAGAAATACTATTTTATAAATATATATATATATATATATATATATATATATATTCTTGAATGATTCTGTGTTTAAATTGCGGTGAGAAGTTAGCATGATGCTGTTTGTTGAAACTGTATATATATGTATGTAAATAAATTGTATATATGTAATCAAAGTGGTTTTACTGAGAGTTGTTACCCCTGGCTTAATTGTGGATTGAAAGAGAGTTGGTAGCAACTCGACATTACTAGCCTAACGATCATAGCCTAATAACCCCAGATGGGTTATTACACCCATTTTTCTGCAACTGCATCATCAGCAGGTTTATCAGCTGACTCTTTTTATGAAAGTTGGAAAGGAAATCCTCTTGTCTGACTTTCCTAATTGACACTGATGTTCACACTTCTCCTGAGTCGATATCGTCGACTCTGTTCAGCTGCTTTTGTGCTCTCGGATGTGTCAGTGTACTCATCAAAAACCACTGTACAACCTCCCCCATGATAATGGGTCTTTAGAAATCTAACATAACCATCACAAATGGTTGATACAGTGGTCTCTTTTGCCAAACAACTTTGTGGACTAGGAATCTCCCATGAACAACAAATCAATTTGCTTAAACAGTGTGCATAGTGCTGACTTTCTGCTCTTCCTCATTCAACTTTCGTTGAAGAATGCCAGGGGGTTGGGAGACAGTTCATATTGCTTATAATTCTTCAAATCGAGGATCTTAGTAACTTGATTGTTGTTAAAAAATTATTTTAATTAATTTTTAAGAATTATATTTTAGATAATATTAAATTTAATTTTTATTAATTGTTTTTAAATAATAATTTTGATTCATTGTATTTCAAGAATGACATTTTTAAAATTAATTTAAATGTATTAATTTTATATTTAAATGTTGTTAAAACGAAATAGTGAAAATAATTGTCAAGAAAATAACTGGAAATAAAAGGGTGGAAGGGTCTGGAACGGGCGGCTTGTGCCTTCAAACAAGATAAGAACTTAATAGAAGATGGGTGGAACATTCTAGCCTGTCGGAAATTACCTTATTCCCATTGCTAAAGTGTTGTTATTCATCATGATAGCAAGTTACAGCAGTTAAAACGCAACAGGCTCTCAACATACTCATTTCTGAAGGAACATTGAAATTGAGCGTGCATGTTAGAAATTCTATAACTTTTGATTGGTTGAAGATAAAGTGCAAAAGTGTAGATCAGATTGAAGGAAATTTAATGTTCTACAACTTCGTCTTGAACAATTTTTCTGAGAAATGAACGTGGGAGGCACTAGAAGCAAATGTTTGACAAAAAGAGTGAGGTAAAAATGATTTTTTCGAAAATTATCGATTTTCAATGGCGTGTATCATGAAAACCGTTGGGAATTCGACATATATGTATATTAACAATTTTATAGAAAATTTAATTAGCTTTCATTTTTATATTTAACATTTTTTTCTATAGTGTACCGTTTCTGAGATATAAGTGAAAAACCAAAAAATGGGACCTTTCCACCACCCTCCCCCCTTTAGGTCACCCCCCAGGGCCGGGGACTTTTAGTATGTTTACCTACTAACTACTCCTAACTAAGTCCTGAAGTCAAAAATTGTCGCATATTCCATGCATTCTACACGCCTCTTTTGAGCAGTCATTGACTGGACTAAATCGCTCCTGGAGCAACGAGGCAGTTATACGCATCATACCACATTTCAACTCGGGCAAAAACCAAGAGTAAAAAGATTTTTTCTATTAAATGCATAGAATAACAAAACTCGTAGATAAATGCATACCAGAGCTCCACGTGTAAAACGCATGTCATTAGTTTTGTGCCCTTCACTACCTTCTATGACGTACAATGAAACTGCCTTATAAGGGTTCATCATTTGAAACTGATAATCAAAATCATTCAGATAACAAAAATTTAAGTTTCTCTGTTTTTTTCTATTTTTAAAGGTAAATGTTTGTTTTGTATTTTTCTCAGTTATTCCTCTATATGGCAACCTCATGGAGGAAAAAAAAATTAATTACGTGCAAGCAAAAGGATACAATTTTTAATGAAATTTTGCCATATCGCTAAATTAATGTTCCGAAATTTTAATTGAAATGAACTCCTTTGGCCCCCAAACATACGCTTCTTGTTTAAAACGCTTAATTCCAATTAATTTTAAAATGAAAAAAGAAGCGATCAATCTGATGTCTTCCCTTATTTACGAAATTAATGACACTCTCATTAAAGCTTGTTTATCAAGCAAAAAAGGCGCAAAAGATATGACTGCGAAGGACGTTGAAGCGTCAATTAAACGTATTATCCCTAAAGATTTAAGAAAATATGCCTTCGCTGCTGGTTATAGCGAGATTTTAAAGTTCCAAGGAGGTAATTCTAAAAAATAATGTTAAAAGTTGAATTAGTGGTTAACACACAGGCTGATATCAATTTAACATTCCCCCCTTTCTTGGCGGATTGGTTTGAAATTTTTAATTCATGAAATTTGGACACATTTAAGAGGATACATTATTGTTATGTAGCAGAAAGTTTTATTATTCAAAAGTCAAGTATATGGGATTAAATTTATATTTCATATAAAAAGGTTTTAGCATACAGCACGTGATTGTTTGATGATGGACAGTCATAGAATGAAGCAGGAAATGTTTAATTTTTATGGATTTCTAAACATTACAGTCAGACAATGTTTTACTTAAAACATCTTTAACCAACTATAGATGTAGTTATTCTTTATGCAACTTGTTTGTTGATTATGTAACTTATTGCTAGCCTGTAGATCAGATGAAAGGGTATAAGTGAAGCAGTGGGTACCCCTTAGCGCGGTTTGGCGAAGTTTTCAAAATTGTCCAAAATCGCACTAAAAGGAGACGGTTATTACAGAGAACTTCATATGCAGAAAGATTTTTATATCATTTCTGAAAGGGGATTTTGTAAAGAATTGAGCACCCCTTTTGACGTGGGGGAGTTATTGCTATCTTATGCATTTATAATACTGACTTCCGACATATAACACGTTTATATTTAACTGATTTATCTTCAATGTCATAGATGCCAAGTGTTTATTACTGTCAGCCTAAAATTAATCTTCGACTGAGGAGGATTTTTACTTTATTGTTTTTAATTTATTGTTTGCACTACAGGATACTATTCTTTAGTTTAAATTATAAGAACATAATGTCCTTTAGGATATATTCTAAAATATTTATGTTATTTAAAGTGCCTAAAACTAACTGTATATTTTGTATATACACGTCATTTTGCTGTCCACTAACATTTTTAGTGTGTTTTTGGCGAATTTGGAAAACTTGCCTAACCGTGTCAAGGGGTACCCACTTCTTTACTTTAACTGATGAAAGATTTTCCCCTTTTGGTTACTCGGAAGAAGTTGGGGCTGCCGCCAAATAGGCGATTATTTACTTCCTGTTATTATGTATCCCCTTTTCTGGTTACCCCTACAATTCCATCTGAATGTGCCTTTGATAGTGTTTGTTCAATGCTTTTCAGCTAGCCGTTTATTGCTATGTTGGTTAAAGATGTCGTTTCTAAATATCAGGGGAGGATTTTGGATATTGTTAGATGTAGATTTTCGCAATAGAGACTAGGGGGGGGGGATACAGAAGGGGTTGTAAATGACGCACTAGTCTATGGTTTCTTACATTCCGATCGGATAATATTATTTGATTTTTTGTGGGATAAGTTTTGTTCTACTGAACTCTACAGTCAGCGGAAGCTTTTTTTACTGTACTACAGCCAGCGGTACGTAGCGAAGCCAGCGGCTGGGGATTTTCTGTAATATTTTTGGACGGATGCGTAACGGAGCGTAGCGGAGTGAAGCAAGGGTATCTGAGCGAAGCGAAGATCCCGTGTGTGCCTACGAGTTTTATAAAGCCAGCAGTAAGTTTGAATTTCAATTTATTTGTTCTTTCTTGGTCGCCACATTTGTTTACATTTCGCAGTTTAAGCCTAACAGGTCCCCGAACGGAATTTTGGCGCCAAATTGGCGATGGCACCGTGTATTTTAAACTTTAAACTTTTAAAAACAGCAAAACAACAAAATATGAGCTGGAAAAAAATCGCGGACTCAGAAACGAAAATTTGGCGACTTTAAAAAAAAATCACCAAAAAGTCGCCAACCGCACCAGCTTCTTCCGATTTACCCCTCTTTTTTTCAAATTTAGGGTTATTTATTGGAAATCGGCTGACCTTAGAATTTTATTTTGCATTAATGGTTGCCTGTGAACGGCAATTACGCGTATTCGCGAACAATAGGCGCAAACTTTAAATAATTTCTAAAAGGTAGCCAATCGGTGGCTAAATGGAACAACAGCCCAATTTAACTACAATGGATTTGACCTCTAACACTAACTTTTTTGGAGATCTTCTCAAGAGTACCTGTTATCGCTCTTTCAACGCGATCTCCTCCAGCACATGACTTGTATTGTGTCAGACAGCCGGGAGGAATATGGCTTTTGTGGGCAATCGTGTTCAGCAGACTGCTTTGTCAAAACTCCTAAGTGGTCACCTGAAGGGCCTGAAATTTGATCAAGGCAATAAGATCTTCCTCATTTGTGGAAAATGTAACACCAATCATTCCACCCCTGACCATCTTCTTTCTGGATTGGGGCTGGAAAAGCAGGATTTGACACGGAGTTCCCTCCTTGGATTTTTTAAATGATTTTGGTCTCATGGATCTGGTCTAGCCTATTGGCTAGATCAGATAGGATTAGTAAAAACAACAGCAACAACAGCATCATAGCCCGATTTAGATTTTGTTTAATGTGTGGAGCAGGGATAAAAATAGCTCATTTGCTCTATATGATCGATGGTTCTCTAATTCTGGTATATAATGTATTTATTTCAATCTTACTATATTTGTTTTAGTCTATGGTTTTTATGCGGGGATATGATAAATTTGCATTTTCCGCTTTCATTAGGTTTAATTATTTACAAAGGGCCAAAAATTACCAAATCATTCAACCTAGAACCAAAGGTGTTAAGAAAAGGCCTTGAGGAATTAGCAAAGGCAAGCCACAGAAATCTCACCCTTTCGATTCATTGCTCTACTATTGGATGCATTATACAGAGAATAGCCGTACGTATAGCAGACAAATCAATCGCCCTTCTTGAAGGCAAGCCGGAGTTGTCTCTGGAAGAATTGCGAAATACTACGAATAGCATTCTTGGAGATGAATTGCTTACCCATGCGGAAGGACATGCAGCAAGCAATTTAAATTGGTTTATATCTGGTAAGATCATGTGTGAAATCCACATATTTCAAATTTACTACTCATAATTCAATCCTGAAGGGTTGTGCCAATCGTCAAAACACTATGTTAAAGAAAATGATTTTTTAATTCTTCAGCTGCAAGAAGCAAAACTTCTAAATGGCCTCCAGCAGTCCGATTGTGTTCAAGGACTGAAAAAGGTAGATGAATTAGGTAGCTTTAAGAGATTCTCTATCTTGTACAAGTAATGTAAAAACAAAAAAATAGATTCGTACATGACATTTTTGTTAAATTGTAGGTAATTGTAGGAAATCTTTATTAAATTGTAGGATTCTCTATTACTTTTTATCTATTTTAATGAGACGCATTTATAGGTAATCATTCGCAATTGTCACTCTAAAATGGACAAACAGCTTCTTGTCTGATCATTTGGGGTTCTGCCAAGAATATGGAAATATAATGCAGAACCCAAAGCGCATTTTTTGGAAACCCCAATACCTGGTATGCAGTTCGTAAAACGTTTTTGGACCCATCAAAATAATATTTGTTGTAGAGTTTTCAGTAACATAAGAACAGCATGGTTTTCTAAATAGCGATTTCTTTACTGGATTATAGACATATGTGATGTCAAATATTGATTGTTTGTTTTTACCGATTTAAGGGTATCATTGTAGAACATCTCGTTTGTATTCTATTGTTGTAAGTTTGTTAGACACTGTTAATTTATTGGCTATTCTCTGATCACAACTGTCGCCGTGGACAATTACATTTCATTTTTGCCAAGATGACCTGCAACATATTGTGCCATCTGGAATAATAAAAAAAATAAAGTTTTAAGCTAACTTTAATATGCAGTTAGATTTTTATACTATTTATTTAAATGCAAATTTACTGATTATTTCGACATAGTCATTTCTTTAATTGGAACAGATGTATTACACGCACCTCTCTTGGCGACAAATTTTTTTTGACGCCAAATACTCGTCAAAAAAATTTTGTCGCCAACTTGTCGCCAAAACAGGCCTACGCGGACATTTTACACTTAAAATACACTTAAAATAATACACAAAATATCAATAACAACTCAAATATAAAAATAAATTCAAAACAAACTTACCAATGGCAATAATAAACTTTCAAAAACATGTCACAAAACCACAACAGCTACTTTAAAACATACACAAATATATCTAAAAACGGCTGTATTAAAATTCAAAACCTAAACAGAAATGCTCAACCGCTACTTTAAAACACGCAAAAATATCTAAAAACAGCTGTATTAAACTTCAAAACCTCAGCAGAAATACTCAACCACTTATTTAAAACATACGCAAATATATCTAAAAACGGCTATATTAAAATTCAAAACCTAAACAGAAATGCTCAACCGCTACTTTAAAACATACGCAAAATATATCAAAAAACGAAGACATTAAACTTCCAAAAACATTACACATATCCGCAACATCTATTTAAAACATACGCAGATATATCAAAAAACGAAGACATTAAACTTCCAAAAACATTACAGAAATCCTAAACCGCTACTATGAAACGCCAACAAAAATATCGAACACCGGTATATTAAACTTCGAAAAACACTACACAATACCACAACACCTATTCAGGGTTGCAACAAAAAACAAACATCACGCCAAATCGGATGGCTGCCAGACCCAAAAAAAAAATTGCTAAAAATAAAAAAAATTGCCAAACAAAAAAAAAATCGCCAAATTGAAAAAGGTGCGTGAAACACATCTGTACCCTTTAATTATTCAGGAATTGAATTTTTATTTTTGTAAGACACTTAAAATAGAATTTTTAAAAATTTTTTTAATAATTTCTTATGCATCTGAGATTTGTTTTTCGATTTTAAAGATAACGTCATTAATTATATTAAATTTTTTAACGAATATAAAAGATTCCCTTTTCTGTGGTGAGATGGCAGAAAGTATTGCAGACACGAAGTAAACTACTCTCTTAACTTGATGGTACAGTATGAAATAAAATTACAATTAGAAATGACTTTGAGCTACTTAGTGTAATCCTTTTCCAAATCTTGGCTGAAATAAATAAATCCATGTTCAATATATGAACACATTTTACTGGTCATTTACCAAGGGTTAGAGTAAGATAAAAATTTGTCTAATGGTTTCCAATTTCATGATTTAAACTACTACAGAGTAATAATTCAGAAACACCTTACCCTGTTTAGTTTATTTTTTTGTTGTTACAAATACGGCAGGTGCTCAGGCGCCCGGATATGTGCTTGTTACAAATTAATGAAAGCAAGGTATTCCTTTACCAAAAATATCTTTCTCTATTTATGATAACCGGCTTTTTATGTATTCGGTGTCACTATGGTTTTCAGTCTGGTGTTTATGTTTGCGCATACTGCATGTATGTTACAGAATGCATCATATTCCTTCATCAAAAATTTCTTTTGATATTTATGATGACGGAGGTATTATGTATCCGGTGTCAATTTGGATCTTTTGTTTACTAGTGGGTACCCAAAGTGTATAAATTTTTGAGTGTGTTGTTTGTGTATTTAGTACATGGATTTCATAATATTTAGGGGTGAAAGAATCTTAAATATCACTGATATGCTTTATAATGTTAATTTTATATATTTGATTCAGATTCTATTGAAGGTAGTTTTTTTTCAGATTTTACAATTTTTTACGCCTTTAATAATATTTGAAAGAATATTTTTAAAAAATATCATTTTCACATCAAAATTTGTAATTTTGTTATCTTCAGCTCTTGTGTTTATGCCACGTGAATATCATTCATATTGAAATTTGTCAACAAATATCTGTATGGCTAAAAAAGTAATAGGGTCGGCTAATCTAAGTTTCTATTCAATTTATATATGTTTATCACTTTTTATTTTGCATGCAAAACGAAAAGTGAAAACATACACTTGCTTACCTACTCCTAACTAAGGAAGAAGTAGTGAATTTATTCAATCCATGTTCATAAAATGAGGATAACACAATAGCTCTTTATGTAACACTAACTGAGATTTCCATATCATGTTTTATACATATGCATTATATAAAAAAGATATTTTTAAAATTTCAGATAATTTAGACTTTGACCTAAAACCTATACATACTGATGGAATGGAGGAAAAACAAGACGAAGAAAGTGAGTTCATTTCCCGATATATTCAGAAACTTGCAAGAAGTGAGGTATGTATAGAATATCAATATTAATGAAATTGAGACTAAAACATAATTTTAAAATTGTTTGTTACACTTCAAGTATTTCAAAATAAGGTTATTTAAGGAAGTGGTAATATACGCCAAATACAGGGTGT
This sequence comes from Dolomedes plantarius, assembly GCA_907164885.2. NCBI lineage: Eukaryota > Metazoa > Arthropoda > Arachnida > Araneae > Dolomedidae > Dolomedes > Dolomedes plantarius. Next base: position 34,808,069 of record OU015500.1, read on the forward strand.
CCGGGCTAAAAGTATCCAAAAGTTATGGCTTATTTTTACGGAACTACCCATTAGAATTTTTAAAAAAATATTTCAGTAGAAAGAACATCTCCCCAAGTTTTAATATCTATCATAGATTTCGATCATAATATCATAGATTTCGATGTCTGCACCTTTTGTAGCACGACACACATCTAAATGGTAATCCAGTTCGCTCCAAGTGTTTCGTAGCGTATCAGGAGTTATTACACGAATTTCTTGAATGATACGCTTCTTCAACTCATCCACAGTTTCAATTTTTTGTTTATATACAACGGGTATAATGAATCCCCAAGCAAAAAAGTCTAATAGCTCCTGACATGCTACGAAACACTTGGAGAGAACTGGATTACCATTTAGGCGTTAGTCGTGTTACAAGATGTGTACACGTCGATATGATACTATGATCGAAATCACGATTGATATTAAAACTTAGTGAGATGTTATTTCTATTTAAATAAATATTTTTAAATTCTAATGGGTAGTTCCGTAAAAATAAGTTATAAATTTTAGATACCTTAAGCCCTGATACCCTGTATTTTAATCAAGATATATAAATACGCACATATCTAGATAAATAAAGGAGGAAAGGTAAATAAACTTCCGAAACGTAACTAAATTAAGTGCCACTATTTTTAAATTTTTAAAAATTTATCTTTAAAAAAGCAATTTAGACAAAATTTCATTGTGAAGATAGGAAGAGGATAATATAACAATTAAGAATAAAAATAATGTGACTGATAATTATTTTTGAACTAATATCCTGTAAATCATGTGTACTAGTAGGATTTGTAGAATAATGATACAGACAATGAATTTTACTGAGTCGTACATTAAGATTTGTGATTTTTGCTATCATAAATCCGTCCATTTATTTAGAGGTAAATCAGCTCAATTGCATAAATATATTGTTTCAAAATGTCTTGTTCAAAATAAATATATTGTTTTAAAGATACACAAGTAAAAATTATTATAAGTAGTCGTTATTTATTTATAAATTGTCAAATGCATCGTTCGTTTTCATTATATTTTTATCATTTTGATGTAATATTCTGTTTGATTTTCAAAGTTTTATTACTTATTAATCTTTATTAATCCCTGCTGCATTTTAATTTGCAAAAGTGTAATTCAGTTTGTGCTTGTTGATACTCTCTCACTTATTATAACGAAAAATGGTGTTTGATTTAGGCTTATTTATCTACAAAAGAGTAATAATAAATTATAATTTAATCTATTAAGAATTCAAGAAAATGCTTCAGAATTGAATAGCTTAAAACATTTTTAGAAATTTTAATGCTCATTCAAAAAAAATACGGTTTTTTTTGGGGGGAAAGGGCTTAAAAATGTGAAAAACTTTTTCAAATCAGATTTGCTCATTTTAACTTTGGAAATGTTATTTAAGGAAAAAAATAAATTAAAAATTAAAACTGAATGGCTATTTTGAACTACAGTGAGAATACGTTTTATGAAGCCACGAGAAACATTAATATTAAAAAAAACAAGTTTACATGAATGTTTAATTTTCGAATAAGCTCTTTTTTAGAATGTTTAAATCTCTATAAGTAATGCTTGCTTCATTGTTATACATTCTGTCTTTCAAAACTGAAATTTCCTTGGATCCGTTTTTCTCAGTACTCTGTGTCATTCACGAAGGATGGTTCAAGAACGGTGGACAAGATACTGAAAGAAATCGCGGATAGAATTATTGAAGATGCAGGTACTCTTGTTCAAGACAAATTAATTCAAAACCTTGCTGTTTCGGAATACGTCATACATGAAGTTACAGGAAGATTACTTCCTCCTCATTTATTTCGACCAGCGTGCGCTCATGCCCTAGCTAGAGTCATGAACTTTTCTTGTGGTAAGTGTGGATTTTAAATTTAGACAAAATACAGGGTGGTCCAAAATTATTGAGCGCATTTCATGTTTGGAAAAAAAAAAGAACAAAATGAGTTGCGTTCATGTTTATTGTTTTTCCTTGGAAAGAGAATTTAAAACAGTTTTACACAACAAAATTTGAAGCATAAAATAACTTCCACATAAGCCGGTAGATGGCGCGACAACATTTAGCAAGAAAAATTTACTAATTGTGTCAGTCTGCAAATGGCTACCGTACAGTAAAAAAGCAATGTGATCTTTGTGGTTCCATGAAAGCAAATCTATTGTAACTCATTTTGTTCTTTTTTTAAAATTTATACCACCCTGGGATGATCCAAAATTAATGAGCGCATTTCATGTTTTTTTTTCAAGAAAAAAATAAGTTACAACGAATTTGCTTTCATGGAACGACACATTGGTTTTTCCACGCACATTGAACGCACATTGGTTTTTCCTGTACGGTAGCCATTTGCAGACTGACACAATTAGTAAATTTTTTTTGTGAAATGTTGCCGTGCCATCTACCGGCATATGCGGAAGTTATTTAATGTTTAAAATTTTGTTGTGTAATACTGCTTTAAATTTTCTTTCCAAGAAAATAATAAACATGTACGTACCTCATTTTGTTCTTGTTTTTTTCAAACATGAAATGCGCTCCACAATTTTGAACCTCCCTATATTTTGTATTTATGCATAGGGGACTTTTATAAGATATTTCCCATATCTCGGAAGCAATCCTCAAAATTCATAACTTACTAAATTATTAGAGAACAATAACTATCCCGGTAAGTTTCACTTAACCAAGATAACATTTTATAGAGATATAAGAAATTATGTGTACTGATTGTGATAAAAAACTCTTTTTCTTATATTGGCGTTGTTGACTGGGTTCATTATTGTGTACGACGCCAATAATTATACGATATTAATATAGAACATTTTAAAAATCTCTAAAGAATCATTAAACTGTATTCATGTTATATCTTCTCCAATCATTAAATTCTATTATTTGACATATTACAGTAAATTATCAGCTAATTGTTTGAACTCACCCAAACATTTGAAGAACTACCCTCAGTATCATTCTTGTCATTACAGCATAGCTATGATTCTTTTTTTTTCTAATGCGGAGACACTTGTCTTGAGACATTCGCCTTTTCTTATACACCTCGATCTTGTTCTTTAATTTATCACGGGAGCAGCATTTAGCTGAGCCAGCATTGCTCCGTATGAGGTGACAACACGGTAACGATCAGGCCTTGTTCGGGATTTGAAACCAATCCCACTGCATGGCACATCACGACACTAACCACTATACCATGTGAGCGGAATAGTTATGATACTAAAAAGTTCGATATCGTATTTTCATTTAATCTTTTATGTATATTTTAAAATATCAGCTCGGGTTTCCTTAGGTACTTCCCGCATAATAACATCAAATCAGGCGTTGTTGCTGTTACAAGAGACTTTAGTACACGTTTGAAAAGACAGCACTTGTTTAAGTATTCTCTCTATAGCTATCATCCGAGTAATTTAAATCCTTATTAGGAAAACTGTACATTTTATATAGGGGTAAGACTCATAACTCTTAAACGGGACAAATGTAAAACCTTGATACCACGATTTTTGAAAAGCAATTCAAATTGTTCTTGAAAAAGTGCAGAGGGAGAGGGGGAAACATCTGTTTGTATATATATATATATATATATATATATATATATTTGTTAACTTTAAAATCCTAGTTTGAGAAGTTAAAACACACTATCCTATGTTAGGCTTAAAATTAAATCGTACATTAAAATTCACTGCATTCCAAAGTGTAAACTTTTAATACTATTAAATGGAATAATTGTAAATTTAGGTGTACAATAAATAAGAAATATATGTAACGCGTATTCTCGATTATCAATGAGGATTTATATTCGTACTATGAGTTATTTAAAAATGCAACACAACAGTTCCTTTAAAGTCGTCATTACGTTATGCAATCTACTTACCACGGATAAAATGTCAAACGATTTTTAAACCTATTTGTTCACCATGAGTTTGAATTTGTTACCTGAGGAAACTTTAACAGTTAAAAAGAATACTGGATTAAATTTCCTGACACTAGTAAATGATATTACCGCGTTATCACGTAATATATATAAAGCCATCAAAATGCAACGTAATCTGCTTAACTATGATGTAAATTGTAATCTTTAAGGAACATATTAAACGGAATTTACTTAACTATATTTGGAAGTTTAGGGGATTAAAATGAATATTTTATTATATCAAATTTACATTAATTAAACTATATTTTCTTTTTGTAAAGTAAATTCCTATAAAACCTAATAAAATTGTGTGTGCTTTCTGGTAAGCAGTTATAATGAAGTCATTCACCCCTCATACACCACGAAATTTGCCAGCTCTTTAATAATGCGAGCAAGTGTGTAGCATAATGTAAACCAGAATCACTCCTTGTTCGGGAACAATACAGAAGTGTCCATGCCTTTCTCGGGATTCGGATACAGGCCCCCACTGTGTAGTTCGCGTCGCAAATCGGTCTCTGTCACGGGTGACTATTAAAATAAAACTGTTTTCTGTTTTTATGAGAATAAGAAAAAAAAATCATTAATTTAAAAATCCTCAATGCTTTTACTTCCTGTTATATTTTTACCATGTTTTTATTAACTCACTTTCATGTTTGTTTGTTTGTTTGTTTGTCCAGTACAAATCTTGCAATCGATTTTTATCTAACTTCCCGACTAGCTAGACATTTGAAACTTTTAGAATAGCTCAGAACACGATAACAATGCATTCTTTTGATACTTTTATCCGAAAAAATCCGCAAAGTGGCGCTTCGATCGAATTCAATGCTTGCACTTTTGCGTAACGGCGTTTGACGATTTTGAAAACAGAATACATGTGAATTTAATTTGTTTAGAAAAATATTGTGGGAAAAAATTAAAACAAAATTATAAAAGTGTGCAGTTTATAAAAACTGTGGATAGTGGAAACGACTAAAAAGTGATTAAAATTAAATAAAAGAAAGTGAAAAAGAATAATTAAGTGAAGGTTTGTGCAATTAAGAGAGAATTGCCAAGTTTATATGATTCATCAGAAAGTTTAAAAACTTGGTTTATAAAAAATTCTTTTTATCTTGTAATTATTAAGAGAATGTTACTAATATTAAATATTGTACATTTTGGACCACATTGCAAGATTATATTTCTGTGTACATTAATAGGTATATTTAAGTATGAATATAAAAGGAAACTAGAAGTGGAGGAAGTAGAACCCATAGAACCAGAGGAAGTTGTGGAAGAAAACGTAGTTCCAGATTATCGGAGGGCAGTTAAGCGTTTAATGCAAGAGTACAATTGCACAGCAGCTAACGGTTTTTTATCACTAATGAATAATATTTTAAATGGTACGTTGCTACAAAAATTATGTGCTAAGATTTACTAGGGAAAATTTAAGAGACAATGTGTCAGTCCACAAAGAATCCGTAGAATAAGTATTTTTCCTTACTTATTATTTACTCGTTATTGGTCTAACACCAACTACACATTCATTCTGGAACGTAGGATAGCGTTTCTCTGCTGGCAACGGTATTGTTTACATAACTTGTGTTTGGTTTGACATATCATGTGGTCATTGTGCTCAGCAATGTGATTGATTAATTTTTTTTATCGCTGACGTTGTGGAAGCAATGTAAATAACGCCTTATGTCCTGTCTACACTGAATTCGAAACCTTGTAGGGACATCGTCCAAAATTTTAATCCATTACAGAGCGCTATTCATTGACCATGTGATGCATTAAACCAATCGCAGGACATGTCAAAAATCTCGAAGCCAACGCAGTAACGTAATGCAACTTTTCGGAGGCAATGCGAAGAGGCTTTTACTAGTATCCACATCTATTATTGTTACAGCATATATATACAGGGTGTGTCACAATTCCCTCCGGGGTATGGAAGGCTTATAAAAAAATATTACCAATAGAGCAACAAAGTTGACTTTACTGGAGAAAGAAACATTACAAGGTTTGTTTCACAAATGTGTTAGTAGATGGCAGCACTAGGTCTGATAGCAGTATGCGTGGTTCATGCGTGGTTTCAGAAATTTCAGGAAAGTGGTTGATTGTGTGATGGAAAACGAACTGGTCGTCCAGGCCCTTCGGCGGAAAATGATTACTCGTGTACGAGATGCGTTTGTGCGAAGCCCGAAAAAGTCAATTTGTCATGCGAGTGCGGAATTGCAGATCCATCGGAAAAAGAGAGCAAAGCAAAAATTTGACTTTAGACTTGATATCTGCCGCATCATGAAAGGTTCACATATTGAACATTTATGGTAGAAAACTTGTAATGTTTCTTTCTCCAGTAAAGTCAACTTTGTTGCTGTATTGGTAATATGTTTTTTATAAGCCTTCCAAACCCCAGAGGGAATTATGACACACCCTATATTATTTTCACAATTTTAAATTATGATAAAGAAGAGAAAATTGTAAATTTTTATTTATGATGTGATAAAAAGAAATTTTAAATTTAAATAAACTCTTACTGATTTGCATTTCAGATCGCAACATAATAAAAAAATGTATCCCACATTTTAGTATTTAAAAAGTAAACGATAATGGTAACTGAATCTAGAACACAGATTGTTTCCGTGACAGTTAAATTACGCGAGTCTCTAATTCTGTTCCACACAATAATCCGACGCATAGAAGTCCTAAAAAGGCCTACAACTCTGAGTTTGTTCATCTGTAAGCCAAATAACAAAACTGGAGCAAAATACAGTCATATTTGAATATTTTAATATCTTGTGATAAGAAAAAAAATCCTTGAATAAAATGTTTCATTAACACTTGATCAAGTGCAAGTACCTCGTTATTTTTAGAATCAGGATTATCTAATTCTAAAAACAAAGAAGAAAGTCTCACAGTGTTTTTCAGTTAACTTAATTCTTCTGAGCATATCATGGAAAAGATTCCATCCTCTGATAATCATCAACACAAATGACTGTAAATCTGCATTAGATAAAAAAAAAGGTTAAGTTTTAAGATGTGGTTAGAAATCACTTCAAAATGCTTGGAAACCTGGAGGGTAGATTACCAAAGCAAAAAATGTATAAATTGCACAACACGTGGGAAAATATTCGCTTTGTTCCACCCATTGAACACAAGAATGGACCTTTATTATGAAATGTCTGAGATATATCAGTACTTCAGTGAATCGTTTCAGTAGGAATAACTAAATAAGTTTCACCATGAGTTTAACTATCACAATTTTTTGACAAAAAGTGTTAGGTAAATGTCCTAAAATGATAGTTTAAAACATCCCTTTACAAAATTAACTGAAATTCATTTCTGAAACATGCTAGATACATTGACGAAAGGCATTTCTTCCTTTTAAAAAGCTAGTAAAATCACGAGTAATTGCAGTGGCAAGGCATTGTCTCAATTTTCAGAAATATGCTAGATCCATTGACGAAAAAAATTTCTTCCTATTAAAAATCTAGTAAAATCGCGAGTATTTGCAGTGGCAAGGTATTGTCTCAATTTTCAGAAATATGCTAGATCCATTGATGAAACAAATTTCTTCCTTTAAAAGAGCTAGTAAAATCACAAGTATTTCCAGTGGCAAGGTATTGTCTCAATAACTCTCGAACTATGTTATAGAAAATGTTTTAAAAATAATGAAGAGGTTAGTTAACCCTAAATCATTTATTTTTTAGTATTCTCAAAATATTGATAAAAATTACACAATATGTGATAAAAAATATAAATGAATACTTAAATATTATTTCACTGCCATATGTTCTTCAGATAACACGTTACTCTTCCATTAGATATAGGTATGACATTTGCGGAAAAATGTGCCGAGAGTGCCCAAAGAAATGACTATATTCTTTCAGAGAATGACGTCTTCGCTGCGGTGAATTATTTGCTACCCGAAGGATTAAAAAAACATGCCTTTGCGAGGATTGTGCATATTGGGAGAGAATGTCCTCCACAAAACCGGCAGGTATAGGGCGAAACAGTGCTTTATTCCTGAAATACATTTAAAAATAAAATTTATACTTTTCTTATAATTTTAGGTATTTGTATTTACAGGGTGACAATTATTGAGCAATATGAAATAAAAAATCAAATTTAAAAAATTACAAGATAAAAAGAACTTTTTATAAACCATGTTTTTAAATTATCTGTTTAATCATATAAACTTGACAATTCTATGTACACTGGTGTAAGAAATTAAGAGAATTTGCAGACTTGGTCGATTATCTCTAGAACTACTTTACCGATTTTAATGAAATTTGATATGTACATACATTGATACAATACAAAACAAATAACCATTCAATAATTGTAATACACACGCAGGATCGTGCATAACACTCGTTGGAGTCAGAAGGTATGAAACAGCGGTTGCAGAATAAACAATAAAGGGTTAATAGATGGGTTAATAGGGGGTATGGTCCGCTCTTACAAATATATAGGTCTCGCAGCATGATTTCATACTTGAAATAAGCAGTATTTCATTTCCTGTGGCAATTGGTCCCATTCGTTCAGCAACGCTGTTTTCACTCCCTGGATGGTTCTCGGAGGGGGGTTGCTAGATGCAATTGCCCTCCCCAGAGCGTCCCAGACATGCTCTATAGGGTTAAGGTCTAGAGATCTGGCTGACCAATCCATCCGGCAAATATCCTCACTCTCTAGAAATTCGTCGACCAGAAGAGCTCTATGTGGCCTCGCGTTATCGTCCATTAAAATGAACTCAGGGCCCACTGCATCCCTGAAAAGGCGAACATAGGGCTCCAAGACCTCATCCCTATACCTCACACCAGTCACAGTGCCTCTTTCAAAGACATGGAGCGGTGTGTGGACATCCAACATGATGCCTGCCCAGACCATTAAACCTCCTCCGCCATAATTGTCGATTTCGTGGACATTGGAGGATAGGTAGCGGGTCCATGGTTCTCTCCATATGAACGCACGGCGAGAATCGGCGTTTAGGCTGAACCGGGACTCATCAGTGAAGAGAACGGTCGCCTAATGATCCATACTCCAATCTCTATCCTCTCTGCACCATGATAAACGGATTCTCCTGTTCATAGAAGTTAGCGGGACGCAAACAGCAGGTCTTGTTGCAAACAACCCTCTCTCATGAAGTCTTTTGAAAAAAGTCAACCTTGATACACGGGTTCCTGTGGCTGCATACAAGTCACCAGAGAGCTGAGAAGCTGAAGCATTCCTGTTATGCCTCGCTATAATCGACAAATGGCGATCTTGTCTGGCCGTCGTGGCTCTTGGACGACCTTGCCCAGGCTTTCTCTCGATGGATCAGGTATCCTGGAACTCTTTCCATAAGTTGCACACAACGCTGGGCGTTAAATTGAACTCTCTACAAATTTGGACTTGAGATTGGCCTGCTTCTAGCCTCCCCACAATTCGCCACCTCATTCCATCATCTAAATGTTGGTCGTTACTCATTTTTACTGTTACAATTTAAAATTAACCGATTGCTGCAAAATAACACCATCTATTAACCCATTTTTTTCTTTATTCTGCAACCGCTTTTTCATACCTTCCGACTCCAACGAGTGTTACGCCCGATCATGCGTGTGTATTACAATTATTGAATGGTTATTTCTTTTGTATTGTATCAATGTATGTACATATCAAATTTTATTAAAATCGGTACAGTAGTTCTAGAGATAATCGACCAAGTCTGCAAATTCTCTTAATTTCTTACATCAGTGTATTTATTAATATTTTAAAAAAATTTTGATGAATTATCCCATCAACTTGAAAGAAAATGAAGTTAATTGGAAGTGGACTTGCGTTTAACTTTTCGTTCCCGTCCCGGCAGACAGATGGCTGTACCAGTCTACAAAACAAAATAAACTGAAAATAATAAAAACATGGTAAAAATGCTTAAAGATGGCTAAAAGTATTTAAAAACCGCATTGTCATCGTGTTCTGAGCTATTCTAAAAGTTTCAAATGTCTAGCTAGTCGTGAAGGTAGTTAAAAATTGTTTGCAAGATTTGTACTGGACAAACACACAAACACACACACACACACAAACAAGAAATCAAGTTAATAAAAACGTAGTAAAAAATTACTGAGTTCAAAAATTTTATTCAGATTTGAAAAGAAACTACAGATAATCGTATTTAGTCTATGACATGTTCGATATGTTTGCCATCAATGACTATGATGTGGCGCAGTCGAAGAGCAAAATTCTTCAAAACTCGCTCGATACATCGATGCTTTCCATGACCTCCTGAATGGTTGTTTTGAGGTCAGCTATGGTTTCGGGGTTTTTGCGTAAAATTTGTCTTTATTATTGCCCCACAAAAATGAGTCACAAGGGTTGAGATCAGGAGAATATGGCGGCCAAGCGATTCCCATTCGCTCTGAAACGCTGTATTTCGACATTTTCAACAAAAAAGGAAACAAGAACAGAGTTTTTACAGAATCTCACCAATGGTTCAAAAGTTATCAAGTTCTTTTTCATATAGCTCAATAATTGTCACACTGTATTTGCTTCACGCCCGCTTCAGATAAAAATATAAATGGGATGTGACGTATTAGTATATCCCTAGAAAAAACGGTCTTTCAGAATTGCTTGAAAATATTTTTGAATTTTGTCATTTAAGAAAACACGGAATCAGCTTTAAAGTGAGCTAAAAATTTATGCATGGAAATCAGTATTTTACTTTCTATGTAAACTAGCTAGTAAGCACATATTGATGTAAAAAAAAATCGATTGAATAAATATCAAATCGAATATACAATACAGATGTTTTAAAGATATCAGAATGTGATAAATAATAGCAGCTTTGATTTAAATTTTTTCTCCAAAACGGAGAAAGGTATGTAAATTTTCAAATTCATACCACATCGTTGACAGAAATTTATAAAAATCCACAAATGTTTGCTCGTGCTCTTGGTCAGAAGCAGGATGGTACTCTTACTCAACATAGGAGCTTCATAACAGTCAGTATTAGCAAAATGTATCCAAGAAAACTGTTACTTTGAGCTCAAATCTTTAAGTTGCTATGTTTCTACCAAATTTGTTGAGGAGATTTCTAACATATAAATAACGATATTTTGAAAATGTTTTACCATAATAGTGGTATTATCTTATGACTGAAACCTGTTGGAACTACAAACATGCTAGCAGAAAATAGCAGAACTCATTTACTCACAGAAAGAGGCTGGCGAATGATAGAGTGTGACAATTAAATATTGTTTGCACTTAACGAATACAACTGTAGATTATTTCAAAATGCTTCAGAAGTTAGGTAAGAACAATGACGGTTCGTAGTGAGATTTCTATATCACAGAGCCCTAAACATGCCTAGCAAGATTAAAATTTGTTAACCCTTAAGGGGACAGTGAACCTTCAAACCTAATTTTTTTTGTTTTGAATGGATTTGCTTGAAATTTGAATATTTGATTAGTACCATAGATATGTAAAAGTGGTTAAAATTTAAAGATGAAATATTGTTAATTTATGAATCATGAATTATTAATTATATCAAAAATTGGCTTAGTTAAAAATGTTCCAGGCGCATTTCTTTTGCATATAATATGGTAATTTTTATTTTCAGGATACCTTATAGAACTAACAATGAAACTTATTGCTTATTTTAAGCATTCATTAAAAATATAAAGAGAAAAAATAATAACAGTGAAAACACCCTTTTTATTACGCAAAATACCTAAAAATCATCTTTTCAAGAACAAAATTTAGAAATTCTGAGCTACGAAGCATAACTTTTTTTCAATAACATTTATTTGATATACAGTTAATAATATAAAACTTAAATTTCAAAGCAATACGATAATTAGAAATGCGCCCGGAGCAGTTTGAATATTCGTATGACATGAAAATTTTTATTTTGAGAAAAACACATTTAAAGTTATTGCTATTAGTAACCACATAAAATCTAAATTAAATACAAATGCCTATAACTAGAAAAGTAATCACAGAAATAAAAAAATATTTTTGCGATACTTTCCTACTCATCCGTAGTTTCACAATTCAATAAAATAAAAAAATCGAATTTTTGGATAAATTTCATAGTTTTGAAAGTCCACTGTCCCCTTAAATTCGTATAAAGTTTGTTATCAACGAGTTTTTAAACATTTGGGAAATGGTCTACAGATTGACGAATCTCGCTACAGCATCTAGTAATCCTGTGGACGACTTTTGGAGTATATAACACCAAATAACCTCTGCATTACATTTGCATCTAGATAAATAAATATATATATATATATATATCTTCTTATCTCAAAGGTGAAACGAATAATACTTTTGATAAACTAAAAATTAATTACGGTGGTCAATTTTATCTTACTTTTATAATGCCTGTTCAGTGTTTAAAATTCAGGGGTAATATTTCCAATGGAAACACTCAATTTACAAAAGATTAATCTCAATTTTCGATAATTATTGTAACCTCGAATACCTTGATTTATTTTAGCTTTGTGAGTTTCCACTAATGGTTAAAACAGTTTATAGGAATATTTATAAATTATTTCAAAATTAATCCATCTTGTCAGACCTTTTTATTTTATATTTAGGTAATTGATATGTTGATGCAGACCTCCAATGCTATGATGTACCAACATGAAAATCAAGGACATGCATCACACGAATGGTCTGCTGAGAGTGTTAGTGGAATCTCAAATGCCATACCACAGCAGGAATTAGAGCATACTGCGGCCACAGAAAGCGAAACTGGAGAAGTTGCTGTCGACCAGTTGCCTCAACCAGGCACCTCTTCATTTGTTACAGAACAGCGTCCAACATCACAAAACGACAAAAACATATCGTCCCATTTGTTAAGCATGTCAACGGAAGAATCTAGAGATATAGAGAAAACACGTCCCGATCGGAAGTATACTTACGTAGAAAGTCTTGCTCAAGGTAGTGAACCAGCGCCATTTTACAAAAAGGAACCATCAGAGCAATCATTTTATACCCCACAACAGAACACACTTAAAATTTCGTCCAAAGAAAGGAAAAATGATAGTTTTACCCTGGGCAGGGCTAATCACTCTGAGACCTATAAGACTAATAGCAAAACTAGTGATATATATAAAGGTCCATACTTGGACATATTTGGTATTTCGTTCGGGGAAAGCGAAATGAATGATGTTACTCAGGACCGGGTACCTCAACCTGAGACCTCTAAGAGTCGTAGCGAACAGCTGTCATCAAAAGCCACCGATGAAAATCCGGTGTCCCCAAATTTCAACATGTTGCAACAAGAACTTCCAGGTATTCAAGAAGAACCGCAAATTCAACATTATACCTCACAAGAAAATTCCGCAAGAGGAAGGAAATCAGAATCAGATGACAGCGAGAAACAAACCAAAAGCTTACTCCAGGATATTGTCCGTGGTGCCTCTGATGAAACGTATGCAATTTCTCAAGTCCAGGCATCTCAGCCTAAGAATTCTACTAGTGGTGAACGACATTCAACTGTTGCAAACTTTGAAAATACTTTTTCACGTTTCGTAAGCTTTTTGCACCAAGCCTCAGACACTCTACTTTCTCCGTTTCAAGATCGAGAGAATACCTCACAAGAAAGTATCGGGGAGAGAAGTTATTCAGCGCCAGACAGCAACACAAGACGTTCCACTGAGAAAACATCTGAATTTAAAAGTCCTTCGGGAGGAATAACATATAAGAATGTAATCAATAATGTCTCCCAGGAAAAGGAGACTGAACCTAAGATTTCTATGAGAAGTAGCAGGGAGTACTTGAGAGATTGGGAGGATAAATATCCAACATTAATTTCAGCTCATGTACAAGAAAACGTGAGTGAGGCTGAATTACCGCAGAAATCTGAAGAATTCGACCAGAAAAACACTGAACAACAACAGCCTGACGATATAAAAAGTGAAGAAGTTGACAAAGAAGGAGGGATCAGGGAAAGGCCTTCAATACCAAAATTGGTAGAAAAAAATAGCTTTGAAAATAATTCGAATAATACGGAAACATCAGCCGATGAGATCAGAGACAGTTTGAACGAAAAACCAAGTTAAATATTAATGCTTGATATACCGAAAATCATATTTTGGATTGATGTACGTCCGTATGATATCTACATGTATTTTCAAGGATATTTGCAAATGCTAAATTTACCCGGGTTCATAGGTTACATTAATAAAATGGAAGAAAATGTCTTTTCCGGTATCGTTTACTTCATAAAACATAAACTTTCACAATCGAGACTCTTTACCATTTACATGAACAATATTTTATAACATAGTTTGTATTCACTCTTTATAACATTTATGCCATTGAGTGGTATTATTCAGGTCCTAGTATTTAACAAAAAATTGATCATCTGAGATATTCGAAAAATAACATTTTCTTAATTTTAAAGCATGGAAATTTTATGTTTGTTATAAACATTCCGTTAATTCCTTATTTTAATAATGTTTACTTTCATGTACGTTATAATAGCATATTTAGGAATATATGTTCGTTTAGTATATTTCTTTTCAATGCAATAATCATCCACTGGTGGGTTTTCCGATCAAGTATTAGGATAACTAAAGTACGTCTTTACTCTTTATGAAGAGGCAATAATCTGTATAATATGAAAAATGCTTTTTTATGAACGAGAAGTTTCAAATTTGAAACTAGTTTCTAGCTAAAAAGAGTTGTCTTTCTCCTTCTGTTTGAAAATTTATTCTGTCCAGTCTCTTTATTCTCGATTTTAAAAGCAATGTCTATATTATAAGAAGTTGAAAAAAAAGTTTTCTACAATTTAAAAAAGGAAATGAACTAGTTTTAAATTATCTAGAATTTTACTGGTGAATAATATTTTAAAAGACAATGTATTAAAACAACATTAATGTTCTTTGATAGCAGTGAACAGTAAAGTTCCAATGCTGTCGCAGACTCCATGGTTTACCATAGTTTTCACTCGTTGTTTGATTTACCTTTGTTGACTCCTGCCACATTTCGCGAGATAACTTTTGGATGTTTGGCAACACGCAATTAAATTTTGAGTTTTATTCTTTTCTTTTATTATTGTTATGTTAAGATACGGCGTCTGTTGGTGATATATTTTTCGGTCCCGTTTTTTACGGAGGGAAGTATGTAACTTTGGTCTAAATTAATATATATATAAAGTTGCGTGTGTGTTATTAGTAATCAGAATTAAACTAATATTTCTCGATATTATATGAGTACCTAAACAATAACATCACAGGATCTGTTTCATTTTAAAGGAGCTCCCCCGGGACAATGGAGGTAGGAATTTTGCTTACCCTATAAGTGCGGTGTCACTTCCAAATATTTAATTTGAAAGTTGGGCGGAGTGACAACATTTTTTGGCATCCCTGCCGAGATGAGAGCTCTTTGAGATAGATATATAAGAAAGAAGAGATTTGTATAGATTTGGTTTAGAATTGAAGTTTGATATTAAAAAAAAATAGTGTGACACACATAACCATTAATATGGCTGACGACGTTTTGACTAAGTTAAAAAAGAAACGTACTAGTATTAGATCATCAGTCGCTAAGAATATTAAAAGTATTGAAACTGAAGTTAATAATTCTGAAGTTTCTATAGACGTCTTAGAAGAACTTTTAGAACGTATAATAATTTATTCTAATGAACTAAAAGTTATAATTATAGAAATAGAATCTGCTCTAGATCTCAAGGATTTAGATAATGAATTAAAAAGCGCGGCATATTACCAAGATAAGATAATAACATGGACATTTCACGCAGATAAGAAAATACGTGAGTTGTCAAAAAGTAATTCAATGGAAATTTCTTCATCAAGTTCGTCTGACCTAAGAAACAACAGTTTTGTAACGGAAAGGGCTAGTGTTAAGTTACCGAAGCTTAGTATTAATCATTTATATGGAGAGAAGAATCAGTGGCTCACGTTTTGGAATACTTATGAGACCGCGATACATAAAAATGAATCATTAGATAAAATTAAAAAGTTTAGTTATTTAAGAACCTATTTAAAAGGATCCGCACTTGCATCAATCGAAGGTCTGGCAATAACACCAGCAAATTATGATACTGCCATAGATATTCTGTCATCTCGGTTTGGAAAAAAGAATATCTTAATAAATACTCATTTAAACAGATTATTACAAATTCCACCATTCTAAAATGCAAGAGATCCTACATCATTTAGGAAATTTTTCGATCAAGTCCAAACTGAAATTACAAGTCTCGAATCGCTTGGAAATAATTCTGATACGTATGGGAACCTTTTAACGCCTATGTTAATAAAATTATTACCTCCACATTTAATTTTTAAGTTTAATAAAGAAATTGGAGAATCCGAGTATGATTTAAAGCAGATGATTGAGTTTTTATCTCAGCAACTGAACGCAACGGAAAGGTCCCATGCAAATTACCATATCGAGAGCAAAGAAAACAGGAGTTGGCGACGAGACTATGAGTCGCACAAACCGAAATTTTTGGCGGAAGAGAATAAAAAAATAAATAGAACAGTATTTACCGCGACAGATCTACTAACCGTTGAAAAGAAAGAAAGTTGCTATCCGTGCATATTTTGTAATGAATCTTCACATGAATCGTCGAAATGTAAATTTGTTTTTTCACTGCCTTTGCAAAAAAGAATAGATATTTTAATGAAAAAGGGTTATTGTTTTCGTTGCATAAGGCACGCTAATCATTTATCGAAAACGCGTAGAGCCCGAATAACTTGTAAATTTTGTTCAAAAAACCATTCTGACATTTTATGTTAGGCAAATGAAAATAAAATGGCTAAAAGTGAACCTTTAAATAGAAATATGCTTAATGGTGATATTGATGATATCGTACTTGCTAATAAATCATTTTCGAAGCAAGTGTTTTTTCAGACCTTAGTTGTGTGCGTAAGTGTAAATAGTTTAGATTATTACGTTAGAATATTACTCGACAGTGGATCTGTAAAATCTTATATCAGTAAATTCCTGGCAGTAGCTTTAAAATTAGGATGTTTAGGAGAAGAAACTGTTGTTCATGGTCTATTTGGCGGAATTGAGAAAAAGGAAGATCACAAAAAATATTGCATGAATATAAGTAATATTGATAAGAGTTTCTCGTGCGAGTTAGATGTTATGGATCAAGAAAGAATTTGTGTTGCGATACCCAAAATCAGTAATTCTGGGATTATCAATAAAATTAAACAATCTGGCATTTTAGTAAGTGATACTTCTATTAACGAAAATGCTTGCATGTATGAAAGAGATCCAAACGAAATACATATATTAGTTGGCGCTGACTTTGCAGGAAGATTGTTCACCGGTAAAATCAAGCAAATATCTGATGGACTGGATGCCATGCATACTCGTTTAGGCTGGACGCTGATGGGAGATTCTGGAGGAAAAACTAGATGCTGTGAGACTCTGCTCTCTCTACATATTAGTGATTTGAATATCCCAGAATTATGGCAGTTAAATACAATAGGTATTCGAGATTCTGGGGAAAATCAGTCTAAAAAGGAATTAGAAGAGGCAGCGAAATTACATTTTCTCCAAAATGTTAAAAGAGATCACGAAGGCCGTTACGTGGTAAATTTACCGTGGATGAAAGATCACCCTCCTCTTATTAGCTGCAGAAAGATAGCAGAAAAAAGACTTGTGAATTGCGTCAAATCATTAGAAAGGATCCAAAAGTTACGCGACTACTAAGAAGTGTTTAATGAATGGGTGAAAGAAGATATAATTGAAAAAGTTGAATCCTGTCTAGAAATAGCCGAAGAACATTATTTACCACACAGACCGGTATTTAAGGAAAACTCAACCACTAAGGTTCGCCCAGTTTTTGATGGATCTGCGAAGGAAAAAAATTCTCCATTGATCAACGAATGTTTGGAAAAAGGCCCGCATCTCATTGAACTTATACCCTCTATAATAAATAGGTTTCGATACGGTAGATTTGGGGTAAGTGCGGAAATAAAGAAAGCTTTCCTGCAGATTGGGCTACAAGAACGTGACAGACCATTTTTAAGATTTCTTTCGAACGAAGAGGGAAAAAACGAAACCCTGACTGCTTATCAACACAAAAGAGTAGTATTCGGGATATCATCTAGCCCATTTCTTTTAGGGGCCACTTTAGAATTCCACTTAAAGAATGTTCCAAACCATTATTGGGAAACTGCATATACTCTCTTAAAGTCATTTTATGTAGATAATTTGGTATGCAGTGTTAACAGCAAAGAAAAACTGAATAAATTGATTGCTGAATCGCAAGCTATTCTGAGTGAGGGCAAATTCGAACTCCGAGGGTGGGAGCACACTCCGACTTCCTCCGAGCAAGTTACGGTCAACCAAAAGATTGTTCCTGTGTTAGGATTGAATTGGATACTGAATGAAGATTCTCTAGCCATCGATCTGAAACCCTTTTCCGTTGAAGAAACAGTGGTAACTAAGAGGAAAATTCTTTCAACTGTCCATCGAATTTTCGACCCGATAGGCTTTACCTGTCCCGTAACGTTGCAGCCTAAAATACTTTTGCAAGAATGTTGGAAGAACAAAGTTACGTGGGATGCAGAACTCCCTATGTCAACGAAGAAAAAGTTCGAGCGATGGAAAAACGAGTTGATAAATTTGCCGAAACTCAGAATACCAAGATATCTTTTAACATACTTTCAACAAGAAGCTGACCTGTCCTTGCACATCTTTTGCGATGCTAGTAAATTAGCATACGCAACCTGTGTTTTCTTGAGATGTCAATCAGATAAAGGCACAACATTCCAGCTAATTCAAGCTAGAAGCCGAGTAGCTCCACTAAAACAGATCTCTATCCCTAGATTGGAGCTTTTAGCGTGTTCAATTGGAGCTAGAATAGTTGACACTGTTAAAACCGATATGAATCTTGAGGATGTACCTACGACATACTGGACAGATTCTATGAACGCGTTGTGTTGGATAACAAAAAATGACAACTGGGCCACATTTGTTTACAATCGAGTTCGAGAAATCAGAAAGTTAACTAAATCGGAATATTGGCGACATATTGCCGGACCCATGAATCCAGCAGACCTTCCATCCTGGGGATGTAGTACCGAAGAACTGTTGAAATTTCGTTGGTGGGAGGGACCTAGTTGGTTGGCATTACCCCCTAAAGAATGGCCTGTAAATGAAGTTATTCCGAATACTGAAGTTGTTAATTCTTAAAAGAGGTAGACTGTTACTTCTGCCATGAATTCAGAAATAAATAAATTTAAATTCTTCGAGGATATAGCATCCTTTGGTAAAATTACAAGAATCATGGCCTATGTTCTACGATTTTCTGGAAATTTAAATATAGGTCAAAACGACCGAAAGAAAGGAAAACTGGAAGTTGCCGAACTCGAAGAAGCAGAAAAGTTAATTTTGAAAGAAATACAACTAGAAAGTTTCAATAAAGAGAAACAGCTGAATTTGCATGTTATAAAAGACGATGAAGGATTGTTAAGAGTTGAAACTAGAGTTGCTTCAAGAAAAGATTTACAAACATTCAGATTTCCGATATTACTGCTAAGTAAACACCAATTAGTGAAAAAGTTAATTATGGAAAAGCACATAGGACTTGAGCATGCTGATACATGTAACATTCGTGCAATTCCTCATTCTCGATATAGACGGACTTTAAAACTTCCTCAGAAACTCGATTTTTAAGACTTTTTAGCGAGTCAATTGTTTGAGTTTTTTTATTGATATTAAAAAACTCAAAGGTGGGAGAATGTCGCAGACGCCATGGTTTACCATGGTTTTCACTCGTTGTTTGATTTACCTTTGTTGACTCCTGCCACATTTCGCAAAAAAATGTTGTCACTCCACCCAACTTTCAAATTAAATATTTGGAAGTGACACCGAACTTATAGGGTAAGCAAAATTCCTACCTCCATTGTCCCGGGGGAGCTCCTTTAAAATGAAACAGTTCCTGTGATGTTATTCTTTAGGTACTCATATAATATCGATAAATATTAGTTTAATTCAGATTACAAATGACACACATACAACTTTATATATATATATATATATTAATTTAGACCAAAGTTACATACTTCCCGCCGTAAAAAACGGGACCGAAAAATATATCACCTACAGACGCCGTATCTTAACATAACAATAATAAAAGAAAAGAATAAAACACAAAATTTAATTGCGTGTTGCCAAACATCAAAAAGTTATCTCTCGAAATGTGGTAGGAGTCAACAAAGGTAAATCAAACAACGAGTGAAAACCATGGTAAACCATGGAGTCTGCGACATTCTCCCACCTTTGAGGTTTTTAATATCAATAAAAAAAAACTCAAACAATTGACTCGCTAAAAAGTCTTAAAAATCAAGTCTCTGAGGAAGTTTTAAAGTTCGTCCATATCGAGAATGAGGAATTGCACGAATGTTACATGTATGAGCATGCTCAAGTTCTATGTGCTTTTCCATAATTAACTTTTTCACTAATTGGTGTTTACTTGGCAGTAATATCGGAAATCTGAATGTTTGTAAATCTTTTTTTGAAGCAACTCTATTTTCAACTCTTAACAATCCTTCATCATCTTATATAACATGCAAATTCAGCTGTTTCTCTTTATTGAAACCTTCTAGTTGTATTTCTTTCAAAATTAACTTTTCTGCTTCTTCGAGTTCGGCAACTTCCAGTTTTCCTTTCTTTCGGTCGTTTTGACCTATCTTTAAATTACCAGAACATTGTAGAACATAGGCCATGATTCTTGTAATTTTACCAAAGGATGATATATCCTCGAAGAATTTGAATTTATTTATTTCTGAATTCATGGCAGAAGTAACAGTCTTCCTCTTTTAAGAATTAACAACTTCAGTGTTCGGAACAACTTCAGATACTGGCCATTTTTTAGAGGGTAATGCCAACCAACTAGGTCCCTAAAATTCCGGATGACATTGAATAGTCAGTTATAACTCCATAATTTAATCCATATTGAACTGAGCAAAAATAATTTCTGATTCTTGTCTGATCCTCTAACATACACTGATTCAAACTGTTTTTACAGATTACTTTGGAACCCTAAAACGTATTCCGTGTGCCCGTTTTGCAACTGCACTTTTCCTTCCTATTAATTGTTTAGCAATTTCGATTATGTATCTTATCGTTAGGGTGAAGATTATTCTTTAAAGTATCATGTATCAGGAAATGTATGTAGGTTTGTTTTGCAAATGAATGGAAAAATGGTATATAATATTGGGAGGCATGGAAGTGAAGATATTTCTCCTTCAAGGTGTGAGGCAAACCCGCTAATTCAAACTCGCAATATACAGAGGACAGAAAATAGTTGCCATGTTGCTTTACACGGGAAGTTCTGGTGTGCGTTTACATGTGAATTGATCTTACACAATCATATGCGTTTACATATGATTGTGCAACATCAAAATATAATCTTATTATAGCTATGAAATTTTTCAGGTATGATTTTCATAACAAGATCTTGGGTAAATCTGATGAAGTTGGAGCTGTTGGCGAATACCTGGTGATTTTTTGAAAGGTCACCAAATTTCCTTTACTGAGCCCTCAAATTTTTTTCCCTCTCATATTTTGTTGTTTTTGAAAGATTAAAATATTAGAACAACGAAATATGAAAAAAACAAAAAGGGAGAACTCAGAAATTTTGGCGACTTTTCAAAAATATCGTAACATGAAAAAATTTAATTTGTTTAAGGATATTCATAATCTGTTATTTACAACCGTTTGCCCTTCGCTTTCAGAAAAGGTGTGACGTTCCATGCTCCATGCAAATGCTTATGTAAAACTCATACGTTACTGAAACTCCTATTGAAATTCATGTCTAAACAACTGTACTATTGAAAATTGAAAAGGGTTGCAGTCTTCCAGAATGAATAGCTTTTAGGATTGACATCCTATTTTTGCGCTTTATTTTTCACTCAGTTGCATCTGTGATGCTGGGTTAAAGTGCCAAATTTCTTTTTAGTTGCTAAAGATTTACTTTTTGATATTTCATTACTTTGTCTCACCTTGCACAATTCACAAATACGTTTCTTAAGCGATAATCTACAATACTTTTTTTTCAGATCTGGGAGTTGTAACAGCTGAGTTACTAGCTTCAATTCAAGTATAAAGAAAAATGATTTTATTTCTATTTAATGTTTAACTAGCCCCTTTTTTATGTCACTAGAGAGCTGATAACATATGCTTGCAATTGTTTAGTTTTTCAATCAATTCTGCCGTTTCCATCGCACATTTAAGGTATCCGACTTCGTATAGATCGTTAATTTTGATGAAAATTCCGAAATTATTATATTTCTTTCTGTTCCTTTAAGAATATATAAATTTCTGCTTCCGCCGTCAATCATTTTGGCGGTATAAAATCTGCGATTGTACGCAAAATAGAAACAAATATGTCTTTTTTGTGAAGACGACGCCTCATGAATTCAGCCATATGAGAAACTAAGTGGTGGCGTGCTGTCACACGATGTCTTGTGTTCCGCCATTAGGCCGAAAACCACAATCGCTCAATGTTTTGTGTATGTACGCCGGTATCCGGATCAACAAAGTTATACCTTGAAATTAGTTTTGAGTTATTAACTTTGAAATTCTCGAAATTGGCAGCTCTTATTTCGTTGGTTTTATAAGCTATCCATGAGTCCGAGTATATTGTAGAACTTTCTTCGATGTTACCTTTTATCGCTTGCATAAGTGTTATCGCCTTCCTATCTGGAACTTTTATGATAAAACACTCGTTGGTGTCCTTGTAAATGCCTCCAAACAACCATTGCTTCGCGATTAATCTCCCTGCATGGTTTTTTCGCTTTGAGAAAAGGGCTCTCATCAATTTCGACAAAGAGGTAGACCTCTCTGATTTTTTCCTTATTCTCTGATTTCTCTGATTTTTTAAACTTCTCTTAAGTTATTTTTTCAATCGATAACAGTCTTATCACTCAACTCTAATTCTTCTTTTCCCCATTCAATAATAGTCAGTTCTCTGGCCAGCTGTTAATAAATCTTAGTGCAGTTACAAATGAAATGGTCGAACCCTCGAACCATGTTACTTTCCGACTGGATATTCGCTTCTGACAAGTTTTAATATTACAAGGCCATTGAATCTGTGTTTTAGAACGCAGAGATAGCTAGACAGAAACCTCTTATCAAGGTCACATTGAATCGCGTGTGGTAGGTTTTGCCATTATTGGCTAAAAAATCGTCTCTTGGCGCCATTGCGTTCATTTGGCAAAAATGGTCGCCTGGATTTTCCGTAAGTACCGCATTGGCTGTCAATTTCAACTCATATGAACACTTTGTGTTTTCTGAACTGTTTATCATCAAAATGCTGTACGACAACTGTGATAGGGCAAAATATAATCTTGTTATGGCTATGAAATTTTACAGGTATGATTTGCATAACAACAACTTGGGTCAATCGGAAGAAGTCGGGGCTATTGACGAATGTTTGGCGATTTTTTGGAAAGGTCACCAAATTTGCATTAAAGATTTCTCCAATTTTTTTCTCTCTCATATTTTGTTGTTTTTGAAAGATTAAAACATTAGAACAACGGAATATGAAAGAAAAAAAAAGGGGAACTCAGAAATTTTGGCGACTTTTTAAAAATATAGTAACATGAAAAAATTTAAAAAGTTTAAGGATCCTAGTTTTTTTCAAAACCTTAACTTGTAAAAATGTCTGTGCTATTTTTCGCGGGAATATAGCACTAAAGTATGAAAATGATGAAAAATAGTGCCTAACTATCAAACTTTTTAAAAAAATGTACAGTTTTGGTTCGAACTGTAACCAATTTTTGATGAAAAATAAAATTTAATAACTACATTTTTAATGAAATATAATTTCTTCAGATAACGCAATTACAATTTTTAATTGCATTGAAATTGCTCTGATTTCATTTCTGATTCTCGTACGAAAAAAAGAGATTTAGAAGTAAATATTTGCATTCTTAAAGAATGTAAAATGTTTTTCAATTTTCATCAAAATGAACATTTCAAACGGTGTCAGATACCTTAAAGAAATAACAAACCGGAAAAGTTATGAAAAATAACTTACCTTGATATCAATTCGTAATAAGTTTTTATTTTTTTTTAACGTAGGATTACGTTCCTCAATAACGGTTCTTCGGAGAGAAAAAAATTGTCCTGCGTCGCGAGTTATAAGTTTGCAAGCGCCAATCCCATTAGCAGTAAACAGTTAAACATAAAAGTACCAAAATGCGTCAAAAAAAGGGCAAGCAAACGATAAGTAATCCTACGTTAATAACTCGCGGTAGTTTGGTTAGAGGAGACTGCATGAATTTTTTTTTCGGGGGGGGGGGGGGGGTGTATTCACTATCACAGTGATTTTTGGTAGATGTTGACTAAACGTTTTGTACATATTTTCATCACCCGTAGCGTTGTAATTACTATCGAAGTTAACTGATTCAGTAAATTCACTTTTAAATTTATCTAAACTTCTTTGAGCTTTCATTTAAATCCTAAGGGCCTTTACTCTAACTTCTTAAACTGATTCAGTTTGGAATTCCCTTTCATCGATTACTTTGTCTTCGTAATTCTGATGCGTTACTTTATAATAATACACTTTTACCCTTTTCGCTCAAGATCATAAAGGAAAACAATGAAAATTTACCGCTACCCGTTAGCGATTGGGAAGGGTACCGCATGAACCTAAAAAACCAATACAATCCAAGCACGAATGAGATCCGAAAAGATATGTTAAATGTTTTAATTGCCCGACCCCCGCGAATTCAAATTTCGAGCGAAGACGAAAACCAATCAGAATCGCGTTGCGACGTCACGCATGTGTCGTGTGGGTTCTCACGACCTGCGAAGGGCCCTCCCAAAGCTGCAAGATTAAAAACATCTCCATGTATTTCCACTGCATTCTAAATTTCTGCGGGGGTTAAAAGGCTATCACATACGGTTTCACTGCCGAATCCTAACATTCCTGGTTTCCGCGGGCTAATCCCACAAGTTCCATATTTACCGACAGATTTGGGATCAGCCGTTATTCTTCTCGTAAAGATGTCCCTTCGGGGTCGTCATTTAGAATATCCTGACGTTATAGGAACTATACGTTGCCATAAAAAAGCCACCAGGATCCAAGACTGTCATCGCGATGGAAATCTCTCGATTTCCCCCCCCCCTCTGGAAATCACGCGATTTCTAAGAAGACAGCCTCCACCGGCACTTCAAGCAGAGTATATATACGAGACTCTCTTTTTTCAAGATAGATCCTGTAACATCTGGGCCAGAGCGGCTGTGCAGATTTCTGTTCCCCGAAAAACTCAGCTTGTCGGTATTAAAATCTTTTGCACCAGTCTGGTGATGCTGTAACCTGCTCAAATGAACCTCTTACTTTTACGTTTTGTAAATAAATACTTGTTAAGTGTTTGTTACATCTAGTCTTCTATTTTTAGACCACTCGGATACCATTCTAGTTGGGCATGTACCTGTTAGCATTAGTACGCCACAGCGTATTCGAAGGAGCTCAAATTACACCAGAAACGTTCCGTAGCAGGGAGGCTATCAAAAGCGCAATCACATGGTATCGTAGCCATGGAAGTAGCCTGAAAAAGGTGTACGTCATGATAAGGAGTAAACAAACGCCAAGTTGGCGGCAGCCTCAAATTCTTCCGATTAACCTTAGAATGTAATGAACTACTGGTTTGGATCTACATATATTGTTTGTTGATTTAAAGCTTAGGTTTGCTGATTTATAGCTGTATAAATTCCATGAAAAATTACTGAAATTTTATATGTAACTAGTATATAACCCCCTTCAAAAATGACGGAATGTTGAACAGCGATTCCTACTCATAAAGGCCTTATTATACAGAGCAACAGCTGTGGCGCGCGTTCGCCACAGAACTGTGGCGCTGTGCAGTGGCTCTGTATAATAAGCTCCATAGGAAACAATGGTCCGGTACCGCAGCCACAGTCACGCAGGTGAGCCAGAAGAAGCGAGGGTATGCGACTGGAGTGGCTCGTCCAGGCCGCAGTCGCGACCCGTAGCCACAGCTTTGGCTCAGTATAATAAGCTCCGTACGATTGCATGTATCGCTTCGAGTGGCTTGTCTGGGCGTGGGAAGCTGTGGTGAACGCGCGCCATAGCTGTGCCTCTGTATAATAAGGCCCTAAGAGTTCATACGAACAAAAAAAAAAAACTAAAGCATGAAGATTCTATTTTTGAATGTAATGAAGAAAGATTTTAAACATATACTACGATGAATACAGGTACATAATGCTATATAGCAGGGGTGGCCAACAAGTCGATCGCGAAGCTAATTTTGGTCGATCAGTTAACTTAGAAACCGAATAGACTACAAGATAGAGTACTAATTTAGGACCCTAGTTAGGTTTTGCTTATATGCCCATAGCTCGCGAGAGTGCACTGCGTACTGAAAAATCGAGTATAAACATAGTATGTATTTCACACCTCCCTCTCCCCTCTTAGACTACGCCTATGACAGTTGATCGCGACTGACCAGTTGATCGCGACACGTTTTTAAGATAAAAAGTAGATCTTATGTACACAAAAGTTAGCCACCCCTGCTATTAGTCCAGTCAAATTGTGTTTTTCGGAGGAAAATTTTGGGGTAGTTTTGATTTCTTCCATTTTATATGTTTTTGGGGGTGCTGAATCCGAATCTGAGGTTTGTTAACAAAATTTCGTGACGCAACATTGAAGAAAATACAAAAAAAGGTAAAAATTTCCATTTTTTGGCGGTTTTTTGCTTATAACTCGAAACAAATTTCACAATTTAGTTTTTTTTCTCCGACGGACCGTTTGGGCTCAAGCGCTATTTGAAAATTGGCGTATTTCGACTGTCTCCACAAAAACCCACTTTTTCCACTCCAAAATTCTAATTTATTATTAATGGCTGTCAATTAGTGAATTCCTCCCAGTTCTCTGCACATACCTTATTTAGATCGTATATGTAGAGGTACAGGTAATTTTTTCAAAAATAAATAATGTTCAAGTTATTTAAAGAAATTGTACAAATTAGTTGTAATTGTTACAAAAAAGTTGAAATTCCAAAGAAAAATCTTGAAAAATTATTACATTTTATTATATTGTATTACAATACATATGATCATATATTACATTATTATATGAGCCGTTGTCGTTTAGAGGGTCCTGGCTGAGGTTCTTCGAAGGCGGCGAGTCCTGGCACAGGTTCGGGTTGTTCTGTCGTCAGAGTCGGGGCTTGTTCATCTGGAAAATGAAAGAGGTGGTGAGAAAACAACAACTTGTGATCATATCTTAAGGAGAGATGAGTGATTACGAAATAGATTGTGAGATTAGACATACCTTCCGCATCATGTAAGCGTATTTCTTCAGTCTGTTCTTCAGTCTGTACCCATGACGTGAAAGGTGCTGTATCCGTCGATTGTATGTACATTAAAATCAGCATTATCGTACACCTGCTGTGAAAAGCATGGCTGGTTAACTTTCAGCGGATCACTGCTGACAGCTGATGCTTCCAGGCGGACAGCCTCTGTGTAAGTCGAACAAAATCCCAATGAGGAAACCACATCGACTAATTTCCTTGAGCCGTACTTATTGTACAGAAACACTGCCAACCCTACGAGGACTGGTGAAATGAATGATCTGGGCCTCACTGCTGCTACAAGATTATGAGCCAGTGTTGTGTTCTTCTTCTTCCACATATCATGGTCCCCACGTTTTTTGTTTAGTACAACTGTTTCCATAAATGTACGGAGACTTTCAGGAATGAGTTCCTCATTTCCTTCCAAAAATGTATCAGGTGAGGGGTACTGTGCGGTCTCATAAACCTGGCTCCGGATATCCTCAACAACAATTGCAGAAGCCGTCTTAATAATCCGGAGTCTTTCCTCTTGTTCATTTTTAACGCCTGCTGGTAACAAGCATCATTTAAAATTTTATACCCTATGTTTTTGAAACACACTACCAGCTTCTTGTTTGGAGAAAAGGTCATTATTATATCGCTTCCATATTTTTTGAGTAGATGATCTTTGACTGTCTTTATGTCAGGACGATAATCACCCTTGATTTGGTCCACCAACTCGTCTAGCGTAAACTGACATTCTCCATCACTATTCTCAAGATAAGTGTAGACATATTCCATTGCTGCTTCAACATGATTGGCGAATGGACCCCTTTTTCTCTTCTCTTGAATTTTTGGGCGATTCTACAATTTTCTCATGCATAAACTATGATACTGACAATCAGAAACCACCAAGTCTGAGACAGGCAAAAGACGTTTGAGTATGGCTTGTCCATACTCATCACCACGTTCTTCTGCCCTTTTTATGATAGTTTCCTTGACTTTCAAAATTCGAACCTGATACACAATATTACGATTGGTTTTCTTTTTTCTTTGTTGTTCTATAAAGTCAGGTGTTATGACGATGCCAGACATAAAACAATGAGTTTTGAAATTGAAATGCGCTTCAGTAGAACGTCTTTTGACTTGCTCTCTACCCTGCTCCGCCTTCTTCAAATGAGCTGCAATCATTCTTTTATTAATGTAGTTTGTACGACATCGCTCATGAACATCAACTGCAGATTTTTCACGTAGCTGAACATGCTCACCATCCTTCCTCTTCTTTCTTGACTCGATAAACGTTTTCAAACCTCTTTGCCTCACCGTTATCACCTTCTCTACGTTATTATCCAGCACTTCATCACAAATAAAACACACATTTGAAGCCATTTTTAACACTACGCGTAAATATAACTTTTGAATCGTGTTGTCGTTGGATTCTGACACTGAACTACTTTCCTTCGCACTGCGACTGGTAGGAATCGGATAGCCGGTGTTTTTATTTTTTGTTTTTTTTGGAGGGGGGGGAGGAAACCTCGTGAACAATATGAAGGGACTTGAGACTGGGTCAACACCCCTATATCGGATATAAGGGGTGTTGATTGGGTACGCATGTACACGGTGACGTAGTTGGACTTGAATCGTCTGTGAAGGAATCGAATGGAACGTAAGAGGGCTTTTAAACGAAACGGGGCAGTTATAAAATCATTTGGTGAGGCTCGCCGAGAATAAATAACATGAAAAGACGTACAAGATGGAATTATATTTGCACAGAATTTAAATACAATGTGATTTTGAAAATCCTACATTGTATTGGAAGGAGGAATTAAATGACAGCCTTTAATGATAAGTTTTGGAGTGTAAAAACTGGGTTTTTGCGGAGCCAGCCGAAATACGGCAATTTTCAAATAGCACTTGAGCCCAAACGGTCCGTCGGAGAAAAAACCTAAATAGTGCAATTTGTAGGAAATTTTATGTACTTTAATTTTGATAAATAAGGTTATATACGAAAAGTTGATAGTTTCCGAGTTATAAGCAAAAAACCACCAAAAAATGAAAAATTTCACCCTTTTTTGCATTTTTTTCAATGTTGCGTCACGAAATTTTGTTAACAAACCTCAGATTCGGATTCAGCACCCCAAAAAACATATAAAATAGAAGAAATCAAAACTACCCCAAAATTTTCCCTCGAGGGCCCCTTTTGAGCACAAATTGACTGGACTATATATAGGTTCCAGGAAAATATAATTTTTCTTTAAGTGTAAAATTCTGCATCAATATTAAATAAATAAAAATACAAAAAGTTAGCCAATTAAATAACAGAAACTGTACTTAAACAGCAGTAAACGACAAAACTAAACCAAAACTGTTTCAAAAGTGAATGACTCACCACACAGCAGGCATTAATTTATAATTATTACATAATAATTAGCAAAGTGAAACACAATTTAATTAACATTAAAAATAAACATTAAAAAAGTAGTTATTAAAAGGAAATATGAAAAACCATGGAGTAGAATGAATTCGAAATTTCAGTGAATGACTCAATTGAATAAATGATTCTTTTCAATGGATATTTTAATTTGAAGATATTTCTAAAACTAAACGGTTTTGAGCTAGGGTGTTCACTTGAAATTTCCATATTTTTTAAAGGACTTTCAAAATATGTAAC
Source organism: Dolomedes plantarius (assembly GCA_907164885.2). Taxonomy (NCBI): domain Eukaryota; kingdom Metazoa; phylum Arthropoda; class Arachnida; order Araneae; family Dolomedidae; genus Dolomedes; species Dolomedes plantarius. The sequence continues at coordinate 34,837,924 of OU015500.1, forward strand.
TTTTGTGGTATTATTTTTCAAGAAAAATTTCAGAAAATGGCGTCTCAATGTTAAGATGTTCCCGACTTGGTCCGTCCCGGAATGGTTACCTACATATTTCTACTCTAGGCTTTTATATAAGTAAAGATTGCATATAATCACCTCCATTTTTTAGAAAGAAAAATATCGGTTAATTTCTAGATTAAACTCATGTAAGCTTTACATAAATATGATAAAAATAAATAACATGCATGAATTCATGTTTCTTTGGTATAGCTAGAGGTGTTTAGGTGAAAATTTGTTTAATTCGGACTAATATTCTTCATTAAAAATTGGATAGTCAATGTCGATTTTTTTTACCATTTTCCAATTTCGGTGCTATATTGCACCGAAAAATAAGGCAAAAATGTTCATGAGCAAAGTTTTGAAATAAATTGCTTCGAACGTACCCGGATGTCTTAATGCTTTCCTTTTAAATGACAATTCTCAAAACATATTTAAGGTAAGCAGCTTTTGATTTTGATGTTTTTTACGTCAAAAAACTTTAGTCACGGTAGCGTAACTTTGCTCTGGCAAGGCTCAAAGTGAAACGCTTCCCTGAGCAAGAACTTGGGGGGGGGGAGAGTTTGGAATAACGCTCCTTCTCTTTCTAGTTTTATTTCGTTTTGTTGTAAACAATAATTAACAAAATCCATGCTGATTCCACGTTTCCACGGCACGTGCTGTGCTCATGAAATTTATTTTAATCTTATAATGCAAACATTAATAAACTCCGGATTGTATGCATGCTGTTTTCATGGTAAATTACACAATATTTTTCTCTCAATTAGAGTTGTAAACAAAGGTGAAATGAACCTATATTTGAACTTTCACCCTCCTTAAATACTCCGTTAATTTACATTGTAATTAAACTGTACAATAACTAACACACACACACAAACACAAACACACACACACACACACACATACACACACACACACATATATATATATATATATATATATATATATATATATATATATATATATATATGTATGTATGAAGGGGCATCTGACACCCGCTGCTGGCGCTTCTGTTTTATAGCCAGCACCATCTGTGCACTCATGAGAGCCGTGTACCAATGAGAGGATAATTGACTTTAGTAGTGGACGTATCATCGCAGAAAGTGGCTGTGGAAACTTTCTCCATAAAAACACGTTCTATTATATAAAACCAGATGGCTGCGTAGAGAGAGACTTAAGATTACATGCAAAGACGATCAAGCAACGTATTTTAAAAATTGTTCAAGCGCAAAGAACCTGTTTTATGTTATTTGTTAAATATACCGTTTCGTTAAAATATAATTCTATTTATTTTGTAGTATTCCTATTATTTGAGTCCGTTAATGATTTAGAAGATTTGCGATGACCCCTAAAACCCCTAGCCACTATCCTTTCTTACACACACACACACATATATATATATATGTGTGTGTGTGTGTGTGTGTGTATACAAGAATGAACAATTTATTATGATGTCTATTATTTATTCTTTGGAATGACTTTATGTGATGTTGGTAACATTTGATGGTTCGAGGTCTATCTGCTTGATGCTTCTTTCTACCTTATCCAAGATATGCTGAATTGGATTGAGATTTCTTGAATGTGGAGCCATTTAAACAAAGTAAAGTCTCCATCATGGTCTTCAAACCCTCTAAGAACAATGTTAGTTTTATGTGTGTGGAACATTGTCCTTCTGGAAATACTCATATTCAGTGGAGATAATCATTAACGTAACTCTATGAACAGGGTGCGGCAGAAAGAATGTTCTGATTTTGATCGTCAATAACAAAAATACAATGCAAGATAGAGAAAGATATCTTTTATACCTGAGAAGTACATAGTATACCATTGTAATCCATTAAGTTTTAAAGATTACATCAGTTAAATGGCGACTGTCATTTTCGATGAAGTTTGGAAGTCTCTTTTGGAAATTTTGCATGGATCTGCGGATTGTGTACCGTGGACTGGCAGTGATTTCTTGCGTAATTGCTGCCTTGAGCGCTTACATATTTTTTTTCTGCCGGGCTATCTCCAATCAAAAGTGTACCAACACCGGCCAAAAAATTTGTAAGCACTCAAGGAATCACGGCAATCAAGGAATTACGCAAGGAATCACGGCGATTCCGCGGGACATGATCCGTAGATCCAGGCAAAATTTCTGAGAGACATTTTTCCTCATGAATTAAAGGTCCCAAATGTTCAGGAAAACATCCCCTAAACCAAATTATTGCCCTCAACAGCTTGAAGTATTGTGGTCATGCATTTTGCTACCATGCATTAGTGTTCTTTTCTCCGTAATCGTACCCATTTATCTGCTTGGTGTAGTGGAAAACGTGACTCATTGGACTAAATTTCCCCCCTTTATTCATCTGCTGTCCGATTCTTGGGATTCTGTGTGCACTGGAGGGGTCTGATCTCGTTAGCAGAAGGACGCAAAAGGTTTCGCAGGGACATTCGGTTTCCATACGCTGTAATGTTCGGCAAATAGTACATTAAGAGGCAATCGGAGTAGGTCTCTCAGTAAAATTAGCTGAAATATGACTTACGTTTAGTCTTTTGTTAGACCGGAAAAATTTCGAAACTCTCCTTTCAAGTCGAGAATCAGGTATCTAGTGAAGAAAATATGCTTTTATGTTAAGATCTATTTTTTTGTTTGTTTGTTAGCCCAGGATTTTTTAAAAATGAACAACAACCTTTCTTAAAAACTGTTCTGATGGGGCTCACTCCACTACTTCTGGTACCCACAATCAATCTACGTTCAAATTCTCTTAAACTGCGTCTTTTCTCCATTCCTTCACAAGGAATATACATTAACTGTTCTTACAATCATTCACCAATTCCTTTTTATACGGATCTCATCATCTCTCTACATTAATTTTTATATTTATATAATTATATATTTATATATAAATGTTTCATCTTCTGATTTCTTGTCAAATATTGCATATTTTATCTATGCACATTAAAAGATTATGCCTTTTAATTAGAATGTTCTAAACTTTCCATTAAAATGATAAGTCTTTACCTTTGTCAAAAGCAGATAATAAAGTAATCCGCTCCAACCGAAATGCATGAATTTCAAGTTAAACTGAAAGAAAAAGAAACTGGCTAAATTTTCCACGAAATTAAAGTATTTTAAAACGAATCACATATTTAAACATTTCAAAACTTGAATAATTAGGATTAAAGTTTACTCTAGGTCTCAGATCGTTCTCGCATAATTGTTACTTCTATCTGCAATTCTGCAGCAATTAGAATAGTGAATCAGAGAAAATTGATTACAATTTAAAATGTATACTTACTTTAACAAAACACATCAAAAGGAAATCAATCTACTACCATAAGCCTTATGTATCCACTTCCACAATAAAGATTTATAAAATGTATATTCGAAACGTAGAGTTTGTACTGATGCATAAATAAAAATGATATAAATGGGAAGGATAAATTGTGGAACCATCATTAATGGTAAGTTAAGAGCTTGAAATAAATAACAGTCATTCATAATTACATAGAGTTAGATAAAGGCCTAGAAGGTAATTTCGTAACCACATAGCAGCAGGGTAACATGATTTCATATAATAAACTACTTTTCATAATATGCCTACTAAGTATAATTACCCTTAGGGGGCTTAACGTCTTTAGGTAAACACGGGTGTCGCAATCCCGAGGTACCCTAGCGAATTATCTCTCCTTTCATTTTTCTTCTTCTGTCTTCCTTCTACTCTAATCTTTCGCTTCTCCCTTGCTGTGGTTCCTATTCGGAGCCGAGAGCTCCCCATGTTGCTGGTCTGTTGCTTCTTGCTTCTAATGCGTGTCTATCATCCAGTTGTTTGCCGTCCGCGGAGACCCGTGTCCCTGGAAAAGGGAATCCCGGCAGTTGAAGGGTAGTTTTTGGTATCTCAATACACTGTTTTGGCCGCCGCTTCAGGTAAACGAGAGGTACATACGGGTTCCCTATTGTATCAATCGGCTGGTCGCTGACTTTTCACCCACTTGGAACCAAGCAATCGTTCCAATTACTGAGAATCTCGTTAAGGGTGGAGTATGCTTCAGGGTCGTTTCGCGCGCATATAGACCCAGCTAGCACTGGGGCCAGCGGCTCACCCAGGGGGTGGGCCAAGGGGCCCTACCCCCCACAAAGTAACAGAAATTGCATTAAAAATATTGAATTTGTATTATAAATATTTTTATCCATTCAACTCGCCCCCCCCCCCCGAGATTAAATCCTGGGTGCGCCACTAACTGGGACAGAACCCTGCATCCCCTTGTTAGACTCCATGGTAGGTGGTGCGGCCGGGGTCCGAATCAATATCCCTTATGATTATGAATAATCAATCTCTTTCTTCTCTCCCTCGAGGAGTGCAACAATTGTGCAAATTTAAAAATTTTATTAAATTCTTTATTTTGACATCTCTCTTGCTTTTTTTAAATACAGAACAGTGAAATCAATTATAGGAGATGTACCATTAATAAGAAAATTGCAATCCGGAGACCTTCTGATAGAGGTCTTTTCGGTCCAGCAGTCATCAGTACTCTTTAACTGCACTTCATTTGGTACGTTTTCAGCCATAATAACTCCACCTAAGATTCTTAATTCTTCAAGAGGAGTAATTTTGGAGTCAGAGATTTTCAATGTTACCGATCCAGAGATTTTAGAAAATTTAATGGACAGATGTGTCATAAACTTGAGCCGAATAACTAACTATGCGCCGAGACGGTAAAGTGATGCCCACCAGGCACATCATTCTGACCTTTAATAGTCCAAATCTCCCAACTCATATAAAGCTACCTGCGCTATCCAGCGAGACTTTATATACCGAATCCGCCGCGCTGCTTTAAATGCCAGCGATTCGGTCACTCTCAAGATGCTTGTGGAACCCTCACTTGTGGTCGTTGTGGTCAAGTGGGTCCCGACAGCGAGGACTTCAATTCGTCAATTGTAAGGGCAAGCACCCGCCAGGATATGTGTCAATGTCTAGGACATGTGTCAAATGGTATACGGAAAACAAAATTCAGACAATGGAAGTTATTAACAAAATCTCTTACTCCGATGCATGGAGGATAGTTAACTACAGAACTCCGAGAGTAGGTCTTTCGTATGCAGCGGCAGCATCTCATAAAAAAATGACATCAATCGGTGTACAAGATGAAACCCTCCCAGCAAAGCCGAAATTCGTGTCCTGTCAGTCATCTGAAACAAAACCTCACCAGAATTCATCTCGACCCAGCTCTTTTCTACAAAACAATCCACCAAACTTAAACAGTTCACATCCTGCAGGTGGCAAAAAAGTCAGGCCATTTTCATCATCTTCCGTTCATCAAAATGTTGTATCCAAACGGTCGTCCCCCAATTTCTCCAAGAAATGAAAAAAGCAAATATCGTGCAATTCTCGCAACTTCAATCTTATCAAAATATGAAAGACTCCAAACAGTCGTGTTCCACTCATCAAAATATTATTACATCCAATCAGTCATGTTAATATCATATTTATATGAACTCAACAATCCCTCGAAACCAGAATAGAAACAAGTATCCATTCCTAAAAAGTGCACTGGTCTTTCTAGGAAAGTTAAAAATCCAAACTACATTTAAAAAAAAATATCAGTATGTCCGCAAACTCGCCTCAGAGACTGCTATAAAATTGTATGTGTCCGAGGACAAGGATAATGATGTTGTTTTTGAAGAGTCTCTAAATCTTCTTTTTTTAAATTTCCTGGTTTGAATTTTCCTGTAATCTGGTTAGGGGTTCCCTCACCGAGAATGTTTGTATTTTATCAGCTTTACTATTTACTTTTTATCAGGTTTACTCTTAACTTTTAAACTTGCTCTTACCATATTTACAATTTGCTTCTTTTTCACTCTTCATTGTTTTATATAAGTATTTTTAGTAGTACATGTTTTATATTACTGTTTTTAACACATACAATTTATGACTGGATTTTTTCATCATATGTGACTGTTTTTATCCCCTGATAACTGTGATTCAATTTATCACCGTCTACATACTGATTTTACCTTCTTTATTCTTGGCTTTGTTAATTTTCACATCTGTTGTTCATTGTGGCTGCTTGATATATTATTCCCTGTTTTTATCACCCTTTTATAATTCATTTTTCTTAAAGGTGTATGGCTTTAAAATGCTGACATATACATTTTTTATCGCGTTTTACCATGTGATCGGCACAGCATGCCCTCACTGGACCTTGCTCCATTAAACTCCACACAAACATTTAGTATAGTTTTTTTTTTAATATTTCGGGAACTCCAGAACCCAGTAATGTTTTTTGTAAAGAACTGGGTATCTCTCTATTCTAAAAGAAAGTAACTGGCGCTGCCGCTGCCGCCGCCGCTGTCAAAAGCTTGTCACGCTATCTCCTCCGAAACCGCTGGGGGTATGGGGTCGAGATTGATACCAATCGATGCAGAACAATGTGGGGAAGAAAGTAAGACATGTCTCATATTCGTCGGACTTTAAGTTTTTTTTATTTTATGTTTTGTGGGAAAATATTGACTTTTTCATGTTCAGATTACGATAACTCGCCAAAAAAGGATCGTAGATTTTTTTTTTTTTACAATCTAAGACTACAGACATTTGTCCTTCAAACAAGACGTCATTTGTTTAAAAATAATTTAAAACAGACTGATATTTTTATTAAAATTGAAAACTCACTTTTTGGAAAAATTTATGCGTTTCGAGATATATAAATTCGATGCTCTCAGACTTATTATGTTACAAAGAAAATATTTCTATCGACTGGAAGATGAAAGATTTCTCATTCATATAAACTTCATTTCAGGTCTCTATCTTAAAATTTCGATTTTTAATTGAATTTTAAAGAAATACTTCAAAAAAATCTTCTCATTCGCTTCCTTTGAAAGAAGATCCAATTTTTCACCCGTAGGCAGGGCTCATCTATTTCGCCGGGAGGGGGGGGGAGCTTCAACTGTAAACAAATGAATGAATCAATCGCTGTAAACAACTATTGAGTCATTCATTCACTTGATTCACCAGAGGAGAAAGCGTAGCGAGCCAAGGGGCGAAGCCCCTAGTTAAATAAAAAACAAATTCATGATTTAACGGTAAACTATCAAGGTGGTTAAAAGTGATATGTTTTAACACTAGTCAAGGTATGTTTGTTTTATTTTTGGATAGATTTTGGTGTTTAGCATGGAATGAAAAATTTATCGTCATTCGATGTCCAACTGCAGAACTAAAGGGCTCTACACTAAAATCATGAAGTTAATCCAGTTTTAATTAAAGTTTTTTAAACTTCGTACGAAGTGAAATTTATTGCAATTCATTAGATACTTAGCTGCAACACCCAAAAATGAAACTAGGTTACCAGTCTCATTCTGTTTTTCGGGAATTTTCTTATACAAAATTTAAATGAATTAATACGGTCACAAATAATAAGGAATTTATGACTTCGTGACCTTTATTTTGTCAAGATATTCCTTAACATCTCTTTTGTAAATTATAGAGATAGAAACGCTTAGATAGAAAAAATTAAATTAGGAAAGGCTCATTAATCATATATTTCTCATAGATAATATTTATGTGCATGAAGTTTTGGACTTCAACTCCAGGTATGCATAAATTCATCTTGGACAGATGTGGTAATTTTTAAAATGTATCAAACAGCAGTGTAGGAAACAGGGAAAGCATATCAATGATGTCCAAGAGAAATGTTTCTTGAGGAATACGAAAAGTATCAATTCTAATTTTACTTGAACCACACTAAATTTGTTGCTGTAAATGGTTATTTCATTCATGGAAGTCGATTTTGAAGGACCAACTCACCAAACCAGAAATTTCAGGTTGCATTAATTTAACTAGTATCCTATAGTTCCATATCGGCCATTTATGTAAAGATACTTTTAGTCACTGAAGTCAAAGTGTTTTTTTTTTTTTTCCAATTTCAACATCAAGTAAACAGCAAAAGGCGAATGCCTCTCTACAAAGGGCCCGCGCATTTAAAAAAATCAAAACAACATTAAGAAAAAGTAATTAAATATGGGCAACATTAAGTAATTAAATTAGTAATTAAATAAGGGCAACATTAAGTAATTAAATAAGGGTAGCAATATCAAACTTGTGTTCTCTCATAACCAGTGTATGATACAAATTTCTTCGAAATACTGTTTTATGGGCATATGAATGTACTGAGGGAAATATACTGAGTGAAAGTATAAAAAGGATTTATTGAGAGTTACACCAACAAAAACGTTAAAAATAGAAGTTGATTAAGTGTAGTATTTACGATATTCCTTTATATTTCCTTACGGGTTCAAATGACGATTAAATGTTGGTGCAAAAATGCGGCATATTCGTTTTGAAAGTAGCAAACAGCATTTACAGGATGTAATTATTATCTCAGAGGCAGTAAATGTGCGAAATGTTAAGTGAAAAAAGTTTTGATAAGCAAATAATATATTTTGGAAGTTTGAGAAATAAATTAATGAAAATGTATCCTTCTGGCAATGAAGAGAAAAAAAACAAAGAAACTCCACTTCAATAGATACCTCCAAAAGGTACTTGAACAGATACCTCTTTATAGATTAAACTCGAAGTTATACTTACCTAAAAGTGAAAGCTGATTTCTTATGTAATTTATGATATACAAATTTGGCAGTTTGATCTCTGCATCATTTATATAATAATATATACTATGCGAAAACGACCCATGATAGTCTAGTGGTTAGTGTGGCTGATTTCGGCATTGGCGATGCTCGGTTTAAAACCCGACAAGAACCGCTGAATGATTTCGTATCTACACAGGTTTGACCATGTTAAAGTCTCAGGATGAAAAGTCTCTCGGTGTGGTATGTGGTTGACAGAAGGGTACGAGGCCCCAAGATGACCCCCCCTCCAGAGAGTGGTTGGTCTAGATAGAGGTGATAATAGGGGTCAATGTTGGTACACCTATATGGAGTCCCCCTTAGTATATACAAACAAATTCGCGATGTAGTGGCCAAATGCCAAAAGACAATGTGCCTGTTGCATTGGATAAAAACAGAATCGAAATAGAACAGAAATTGTTGGCTCTATTTGCTCCCCCTGAATTTAAAGTATATATAAAACTATCAGGTGTCGTGAGAAAGAAATATTTTTCATCCTTCTATATATTCTCCTTTTCTAGAACAACAAGAAAAAACTGCATTTTAACGGAACGGTGGACGTTAATATTTATTTTTTAAAATTTTTATTATACAGATATGAAATTTTGTACATATATACATTTCACCATAAGCATGCAGAATACCGTAAAAGAAAATTTCAATCTTGTTATAATTTTAAGATTAAAAAAATAAAAAAATCATAAACACAATTTTAAATTGCTCCTTGCGACTTAAGTTTCCTCGAATTTGCATTTTAATCACTGAAAACTGTATCACAAGCAGATATAGCTATTAATTATTTAATCCTTGCATAGTTCATTTTTGAGAATCTTTTTTCTTTATTTCATCCGATTTCTTTCAAAATTTCTCCTTTCAATAAGTTATGAATCAAATTTAATTAACTTAATGAAGTCCAATTGTAAAATGCATACCTAGTTTCGTTGTAAACAGTATCAGGATTCTTCCATATAAATTGCATGAATTTTGAGTAAAAACTAAGTCGCATGGATCATTTAAAAAATCTCAAAACCATGAAAAATCTGTTATGAGAAAAACAGATTTCAAGTTCATTACTACATTTATCTTTATTATTTACTTCGTAGAAGTTTCAAAAATGATATTTAACTTAAAAGAAAAACTATTTTGGTAGTACTATTATCCTACAGAAATATAAATAAATAAATAAATAAATAAATAAATATAAATATATATATATATATATATATATATATATATATATATATATATATATATATATATATATATATATATATATATATATATTTATATATTTACAGTAATATAATCAATATTGCAATAAAAAAGATTTGATCAAATAAAGGTCCACGATCCCCAAACAAATGTGCATGCTAACTTTTCTATATGCATTTAATAAGTATGATAACATAATTCAAAACATGCATGTCTATTCATTAAACCACAGATAGAAAGATATATGATAAGGGAATAATTTATAACCCGATATAAACAAATAGCATTTTTTTGTGTTATATGTTCACACTACACTTACCTTTATTACTGACTTCGCAAAAGCTTCCTAAATGATATTTTACTTGAAAAAAAACTGTTTCTCAAATGTTATTCAAAAAAAGATTTTCTCAAATAGAGGTCCACGGTCCCCAAACAAATTCACTTGCTAAATTTTTATATGTATTTAATAAGTATGATAAATTAATCTAAAACATTTATGTCTATTCACTAAACCATCGAAATAAAGAGATTAATAAGATAATAATTTATAAACGAAATAAACAAACAGCATTTTCTTTTGTATTATATGTTCCCACTACGCTTACCTTTAATATTTACTTCGCAGAAGCTTTATAAATATTATTTTACTTAAAAAAAGCTATTTTGGTACTATTATATATATATATATATATATATATATATATATATATATATATACACTGAAGTGCCACTGAATTAGGGATAGCAAACCCTATGCAAATTGTGTAGCGCCGCGCATTATGTATGCGCAACTGAGGGCGCTGTGGTAACTGCATATATAGCGCATACTGTGGTTGTTCTGAATTAGTTGTTGGAATTGCCAGTATGGGTAAACTGCCTGATTTAGACGCCTTCGATCGCCGACAAATCGTAGGTGCGCGACGCATGGGCCATTCGATTTCCGAAATCGTCAGACAGCTAGCAGTTTCAAGGTCGACAGTGTCAAGAGTATACCAAGAATACATGGATGGTGGAAAAAAAATTAGCGATCGGGCAAACTGCAAAGGACAATTAGCCTTGACAGTGCGTGGTGAGAGACGGCTCAGGCGTATTGTACGTAGCCAGCGAAGCCAAACATTAGTTCAAATTACCACCCAGTTTAATGACGGTCCAGTCGTACAGTCAGCAAACGGACTGTGCAACGCTCGCTTCACCGTATGGGTTTCGGGAGCCGTCGACCTACGAGAGTACCATTGCTCTATACTCGCCATCGTGCTGCACGTCTTGCCTGGGCAAGAGAGCACAGAGACTGGAGTGTAGAGGACTGGAAACGAGTAGTATGGAGTGATGAGTCTCGATTCCGACTACTTAACGCCGACAGGAGGCTGAGAATATGGCGTCAGGCTCATGAAGCCATGGATCCTGCATGCCTGGCTGGAACTGTACAAGGGCATGGTGGCTCAATAATGGCCTGGGGTGTTTTTTCGTGGCACAGTTTGGAATCTTTGGTGCGTGTACCAACCTCCCTCAATGCAATTCGGTACGTAGAGTTGCTGGGTGATCACCTCCATCCGTTTATTATGTTCTGTTATCCACACGGTAATGGAGTTCTCCAGCAAGACAACTGTACCTCTCACAAGTACCGGTTGGCTACTGGCTGGTTATATGAGCATTCCTCTGAATTCTCTGTCATGAATTGGCCACCTAGAAGCCCAGACTTAAATCCTATTGAGCATGTTTGGGATGTTTTAGAACAAGGTGTGAAAGGCCATCACACAGCACCAAAGAACCTTACTGAATTATGGACAGCTTTCGCCAATATTTGGCAAGCCATTCCCGTGGAACGTTTCCAGAAACTTGTTGAATCTATGCCTCGTCGTGTGGCAGCCGTTATCAAGTCCAGAGGAGGCCGAACTTTTTACTAGGTAAGTATCCCTAATTCAGTGGCACTTCAGTGTATTAATTACAATAAAAAAGATATACTGAAATAAAGGTCCACGCTCCCCAAACAAACGCACATGCTAAATTTTATATATGCATTTAATAATTATAATAACCTAATCTAAAACATTCATGTCTATTCAATAGACCACAGGTACAAAAAGATATGGTAAGAGACTAATTTTTAAATGAAATAAACCAATAGTATTTTCTTTTGTGTTATATGTTCACAGAACGTTTACCTTTATTACTTTATTCGCAGAAGCTTCATAAAGGATTTTTTACTTGAAAAACTGTTTTGGTGCTATTTTCCTACATAAATATATATATTTTTATAATAAAATAATCAATATTAAAATAAAAATATTTGCAAAAATAAAGATTCATGGTCCCCAAACAAATGCGCATGCTAAATTTTATATACGCATTTAATAAGTAGGATAACTTAATCTAAAACATTCATGTCAATTCACTAGACCACATATAGAAAGAGATATGATAAGAGAATAATTTATAAACCAAATAAACAAATAGCATTTTCTTTTGTGTCATATGTTCATTAAATGTTATTTTTGTGCTCCTTAAGATATAGGCACTGCAATCGTGGAAAAATGTTCCGAAAGCGCCCGAAGAGATGACAATGTTCTTTCAGAGAAAGACGTCTTTGTTGCCATTAATGATCTGCTGCCTGAAAAATTCAGAAAAGATGCATTTACTAGGATAGGGAATCACGAATGTGGATTTATTCCGCAAAATAAGTAGGTACGTTGCAAATCGATGGCTTGTTTTTCAAAAACGTTTAGACTATGCAATTTACATATTATGGTATTCTGAAATAAAGTTTATTTACCGAATACGTTTTTGAGATAATGAAACAAATTGGAAATAAAAATTAAACTATGTGTAGTTAAACTATTATAAAGAATATTGTGTTTTCAAAATAAATTATTTCTAGAGTAGTGTCAGGGAACATTTAAAAGAATATCTTATTTTAATCATATTTTTGTCTAAGGAATAATGTCATATTTCAGTGATAACATTACCTTAAAATTTTCCCTGCTACATGGAATGCATGATTACTTTTTAACACCCTATCAAACCAGGTAAATGAATATCAACAATTTTCATAAAATATAATACTCAAAATAAACACACAAGAAGGATTAACAGGAGGCTAAAGTTTCATAATATACGGAAGTATAAACTTATATTACTTACGGAAATTTTACCTCAATATTTCTTATAACTTTTTTTCCAAATTAAGTTATGATCTAGTTATATGCACAGGAAAATTAGGACATTGTAAATTAATAAGTATTTATGTGAATCATAAATTCTAGGCAATGAATCAAAATTATGCTAGTGGAATTTTTCATTCAAAGAAATACATTTATTTGTTTAATTGTCGTAAAACCCTAAATTATAAATTATGTGAAATGTGTGTTTCCCTTAGATATTCTTAAGCCCTGTTCACATAGAATCTGTCAGCGTTAGCGTTAAAGATTCCGTTGGATGTGATTGGTTGAATGTGTGGCAACCCAACTCGCAGAGAGCTCCGACGTCACGTTCTGCGCATCTGGTTCGCGCAGGATCGGGGATTGCCGCGGACATTGGAACACTGAACTTCACTTCACTTTCCGTACTAGTGTAGTACGCATGTTTCTTCGCTCCGAATTCACTGCGATGAACTACGAGCCGGGTTTCGTAACGATTATTGTAAATTTATGTTATGTGTCAAGTTTTGAATAAAAGAACATGTTAATAACTTCTAATTGCTGCTTATACCTTCTGATGTCCGTAATATGGGAATAATAGTTCCCATAAATTGGTGACCCGGAGATTGACTGGACAATTTTGCTTTCGATTTTCCGCGTGGCCGACCTAGTAACAATTCATTAGCATCGCCCCGGTTTGTCTACGATTATGGAGAAATTATGCTTCATATGATCTCTTAAGCGGCTAACCATTCGGAGTACGTCTCAATTTTTCTGGAATTTTTTTTTTCCCCGCGGCTGTCATCTGCTATAACTCGCACGTGGCCCGACAAGACAGCGTGTTTGTGAAGCTCCAAATTTTTTTTTCTCCACCATCCTGGTACTGCGTGTTGTGTCCTCGCTTACGGTATGTGTCGTTCAAGGTTTTCTTACCTTACAGTGATTATTCGGAATTCTCGAGGCAAAGAATCAAACAGCAGTCACGTGTCGCACGCCTATTTTTTCGTGATGCCTAACTGCTCGGATAATTAAGCCCTAGGACTAATTAAATGGATTATCACAACTATCTACGTGATCGGTAAGCTGTCCCATTATTTTTTTACCGTAAACTCTATTAAACTTACCTTCTCGGTATTGTGTATACATGCTCTTCCAACCCTTATATTTTTTTTGTAATGTATTTTCGTACTGTGCTGTACAAGATATAATCCCGGTAATTTCCTTACATGCTAGCGTCGTTTTCCTATATATTTTTTTTGCTAGATAATTTTTGTTTTGCATTTTGGTATTGATGTTTTCTTTGCATACTTTATTTCTATACATACTTTTCTTTGCGCATGCTCGATTATTACCCTACTGAATACTTATATCGTATAACAACTGTATTTCACCTTATTTTTGCACAATTGCCTTTGGCATACGTAGCTATTGAATTGTATTTGTATTGTTTCTCTCCTTGATTTATATGATGCAACCTTCCGGTGACCCATCCGCGAATCTTTCGCGACCGCCTGACGGCCTACAACGCGGTCGCCAGATCAATCGCATCCTCTTGGCCGATCCCTCGTCTACAATAGAATTTCTCATTGATACAGGTGCCGATTTGTCCGTAATTCCCAAATCGTTAGTACCAAAAGCAACAGACACGTCAAACTTCGTTCTTTTGGCCGCCAACGGCTCAAACATCCCCACTTACGGAACTAAACTGCTCAAGTTAGCACTCAACCTCCGACGTTCCTTTACGTGGACGTTCGTCATCACGGGCGTTTCACAGCCTATTATAGGCATCAACTTTCTGAAACATTTTGGCTTACTGGTCAATGCTCGCAATAACTCCCTAATCGACAATCTAACTAAAATATCTTCGACAGGCAAATCACCTTCAACTAATCCTAGCTCAACAAATATTTCTATTCTCTGGAAAAACTCTAGTTTCGATCAGCTTCTCAAAAATTATCCGCAACTCACAAATCCATCCCACCTTCCGTCCAATCCTGCATCTACTTCTGTTTCTCACCATATCGAAACTACGGATCCCCCTGTGTTTTCCAAACCCCGACGTCTGTCACCGGAATTATTACGGGCATCACGTCAGGAATTCGAATTTCTGGTTTCCCAATGCATCATTCGGCCATCGAAGAGCCCTTGGGCTAGTCCCTTGCATATGGTTTGAAAAACAAACGGTGATTGGCGTCCTTGTGGCGATTACCGCAGACTCTATGACGTAACCGTTCCGGACCGGTACCCTGTACCACACATTTCAAGATTGTACGCAACTCTTGCATAATAAGTCCATTTTTTCCACCCTCGATCTGGCCAGGGCTTACCACCAGATTCCTGTCCACCCAGATGACGTTCCAAAGACCGCCGTCACCACTCTTTTTGGCTTGTACGAATTCGTATTCACTCCTTTCGGTCTTCAAAACGCGGGACAAACGTTTCAGCGTTTCATCCATCAAGTCCTTGTTGGCCTTGATTTCTGTGTACCATATTTCGATGACATTCTCATCGCCTCTTCCTCCTCTGAAGAGCATAGTTCTCACCTCCAACAAGTTTTTGACTGCCTCAAACAATACAACCTTAAATTAAACCATGCCAAATGCGTCCTTGGTAAACCTTTTGTAACCTATCTGGGTTGTAAAATTTCATCTTCCGGTATTGAACCCTTACCTGAGAAAACGCAACAAATTACTAACTTCCCAAAACCTGAGACCATTTCCCAGCTCCGCAGATTCCTGGCCATGATAAATTTTTATAGGCGTTTCATGGTACACGCATACTCAAGCGCCCTTGAATCAGTTTTTGAAAGAATCTCGAAAGAATGATAAACGTCCTGTGTCATGGACGGACGAAGCGCTTGCTGCATTTAATAAATGCAAGGCTGATCTCTCATAGTCAGCCCCCCTCGGTTTCCACTCTCCCGGGCAGCAACTTTCTCTAATGGTTGACGATTCCGATTCTGCCATCGGAGCGGCCCTCCATGCAAAAACCAGTTTGGGTCTCCAGCCTCTTTCTTTCTTCTCGCGAAAGTTAACGATCGCTGAGCGGAAGTATAGTACCTATGATAGGAAATTGCTAGCTATCTACTCAGCGATTAAGCAATTTCGACACTCTCTCGAAGGACAGTCCTTTATAGTTTTTACCGATGATAGGCCTTTAACTTATGCCTTTACTAAGAACTCCGAATCTTGCTCGCCCCGTCAGTTGAGGCACCTCGACTTCATAGCGCAGTTTACTACAGACATTCGCCATGTTCCAGGAAACAAGAGTGTTGTTGCAGATACCTTGTCATGCGTGGACCACATTGCGATTATAACCAGTTTCGACTTCACCGAACTCACTAAGGCCCAGTCGCATGACCAGGAAATACAACGTCTTCTCTCTAGAGAGACGCATACGAGTTTGGTTCTTCAGCAATTAAAACTTTTCAACGATCTGCAAATATTCTGCGATAGCAGTACCGGCAAAGTACGTCCTTTCGTCTCAGAGACGTGGTGAGAACGTCTGTTCCACTCCCTGCATGGCTATCTCACCCTGGAGTACGAGCAACCAAGAAGCTCATTTCACAACGTTATGTGTGGCCATCAATGGCGAAGGAGATCACAGCATGGACTCGTACCTGCTTGAGCTGTCAACGATCAAAGGTACATACGCACACACGCAGCCCCCTGCAGCAATTTTCTCCGCCATCTTATCTCTTCGATCACGTACATCTTGATTTGGTGGGCCCTCTTCTGCCTTCGGAGGTATTCACTTATTTGCTTACGTGCGTGGATCGGTATACTCGATGGCCGGAGGCGATCCCGATAACGGACATCTCGTACGAGACAGTAGCAAGCGCTTTCATCAATCATTGGGTTGCCCGTTTTGGAACCCCTTCCGTCATCACCACCTATCAAGGACGCCAGTTTCAAGCACATCTTTTCTCTGCTCTGATGTCACTGCTAGGTACGAAGCACATCCGCACCTCGCCGTACCATCCAGCGGACAACGGGCTAGTTGAGCGTTTTCACCGCTCACTTAAACAGGCGCTTAGATGTAACTCAAACAACCGGTGGACTGAGACTCTCCCATTAGTCCTCCTAGTATTCCGCTCCTCGTTCAAGGAAGACCTCCAGTGCACAAATGCGGAGCTTGTATATGGCTCTACTCTCCGCTTCCCTGCAGATTTTCTCAATCCATCCCCACCCCCTGTAGTCGAACCATCCGAGTTCGTCCAACATCTCCGTAGCTTAATGCAGAGTCTCACATCAACTCCCACTTCTGCTCACCACAATTCAGCCACCTTCGTGCACCCTTCTCCCGAATCGTGCTCTCGTGTCTTTGTGCGCTATGATGGGATCCGGCATTCAGTACAGCATCCGTACAACGGCCCCTTCAAGGTAATGGACAGAACGGCTAAATATTACACATTGCTTATGAATGGTAAGAATTGTGTTAATGGCCTCGACCGTTTAAAGCCAGCATTCCTCACCACCAGCGACCCCCTGAGGTCGCAGCATCCTGTGTTGAATCCAAATTATCCTGTCATGACTAGCGTACCTACTCCTACAACTGTTACCAGAGCTTCGCCCTCACCGACTCCAATAACGAATCCAGTTCCAGTGTCAACGCGTTCTAGTCGACGGGTTCGGTTTAACCCCAGTTACTTGTAACCCTCAGTACCTACGATGCTTGGTGGGGAATACTGTGGCAACCCAACTCGCAGAGCGCTCCGACGTCACGTTCTGCGCATCTGGTTTGCGCAGGATCGGGGATTGCCGCAGACATTGGAACACCGAACTTCACTTCACTTTCCGTACTAGTGGGGTATGCATGTTTCTTCCCTCCGAATTCATTGAGATGAACTACGAGCCGGGTTTCGTAACGATTATCGTAAATTTATGTTATGTGTCAAGTTTTAAATAAAAGAACATATTAATAAGTTCTAATTGCTGCTTATACCTTCTGATGTCCGTAATATGGGAATAATAGTTTCCATAAATGGCTCAATGATTGATATATGATTGGTTAAAAATGTTACGCTAATGCTGATGGATTCTATGTGAAAAGAGAGTAGCGCACACTGTTCTATTTTTGTTTATATATGAAGCTAAATTGTCTCATATGTCAGCTAAATTTATCTGCTTTGTTTTTTAACAAAGTGTTTTACAGCTGAAACGCATGTGGGTTAATTCAATGAAGCAAAATTTTTTTTTAAACTGATTTTAGTTATATAAATTTAGTTTTGCATCATAACATTAAATTCGGAACAGAATTGATTAACTATCTTATAAAATCTTAGTTAAATTCAAAATTTATGTCTAATTGAGACACAACTAGAAGTTTATTATTCAATTACGTAATTCATTCACGACTGAGTCTTTTTTTAATTAGGACCGTAGTATCTTTTTGTAATTGAGACGCAGTATGTATACTTCACATCATAACAGCCATTAATTTTATAGCCAAGAATAAATAAAACTGAATTTGAAGTGTGCACTGATTCTCTTATCCTATCCAAGTAATAATGACAGTCAGAATTTATTTAATATGTTAAAAGATATTTTTCTATAGTAGAACAACGAAACCAATTTTTCTGTTCTCATTTATCATTCGGGAATAACTGAATTTTATATGAATTTGTTTTACCATCAAAACATTCATTCAATATTCTGCAATTACTTGGCGCAAATTTCTATATTTTATTTTACAATTTTTGGACATATTTCTCCTTTATTTCATATTATGCCAGGAAGTAATTAATAAAAATCCCAAATTAGCGTAGTATTTCTCATCACAGCTCTGCATACAATTTTTGAAGAATGGAGAGGGATTTTTACACGCATAGTATGAAAGTTAAAAATTAATGACATCCTGAGTTTAACATATAGCTAAATCATTTTATTCAGTATTCGTGAGTTATAGAAACTATTTGGGTTCTCAGAAGATATAACACACAAGTCATATAACACTATTTCTATTACTCTAATGATATTGTCCTGGAATAATGTAGACTGCATTTTATACCGATATCAAAAGACATTATATTATCTATATTAAAAAAAAGTGTGTGTGTGTGTGTGTGGTCTCCAGACGAATCTATCTCACTTACAGTCATAAACTCCGGCACACAGGTAGTGCAGACGATGAGTACGTGCACATCGAAGGCCGAATTTTAAATTTTATTACAATTAATTTTTAATTAATAAAAAACAGCAATTTTTAAAGAGTGGATCCAGAAATGGAAGAGCCTCCCAGCCGTCTACCAAGGGTGAATCTGGAAATGTAAGAGCCTCACAACTCTCAAGCCAGCCATGTTGGGCTTACTGAACAGCGTGAAGCAAAAACGATAGAAAAAATAAATACAATCAAACAGTTTCAAGTCATATATTAAACCCGAATAATAAATGAAAATAATAATCTTTCAAGTCAGATTTTATACTAAAAAATTTATATTTTAAGACATTTCGAAGAATTACCGTTGATTTTTTGAAGAATTGCCGGTCTCAGATTGCAAACAAACTTGTTTGTTCCCATTTTTCTTTTAGAAGTTCACAATTTGAAAAACACAATTTGACATTTTTCATTTTCAGCTTTTAGTGGTTTATTATAAATGTATATATTTTTTTCATTTATACTGTTATTTTTTCTAGGTTATTTAAGCTGTGTTTAGTTTTTATTTATACTGTGTTTCCTTTTTATTTAATTTTACACTTTTGATTTTAATCTCAGTTTTAAGGCAAACTTTTTCAGTAATTTTTTTTATTTCTATAATTTTAAAACATACTTTTCATTTCATTTTCTGTAATTTTAGTCTCTTGATTTTAATCTCAGTTTTATTTCAAGGTCTTTCATTTATAGTTCTGATATAAGTTGTGTTTAGTTTTTATTTATACTGGGTTTCTTTTTCTGTAATTTTGCACTTTTGATTTTAATCTCAGCTTTGAGGTAAACTTTTTCAGTAATTTATTTTGTTTTTGTATTTCTATAATTTTAAAACAAACTTCTCATTTCATTTTCTGTAAATTTGCACTTTTGATTTTAATCTCAGTTTTATTTTAGGGTCTTTCTTTCACATTTTTTTACTATGTAATTTATGCTGTGTTTAGTTTATAAATTGAATTTGGTTAACAAACAAACATTCTTAAAATCCCGGGCAACGCCGGCTGGCCGGGGGGGGGGGTATTTTTCTTCTGCTTGCGACTGTTTGCAGGGCATGAGATGCGTAACCATAAAATTTAAATATCTTTATTAGTTGTTTTTTAGTGTTTCCATTATCTGACAAAGATAGCTGAAGGCAACGGGTCCCTAAACCGACCGGCTAGACGGGTGAAGCCCGGCTAGTATTTTCATATTAGAATAACAATTTAATGTTACGTCTTCCTCATTTGACAAAATCTGATTTTTTAACAAGTCATTTAATTTTAAACAAACATCCTGATAATTTAAAAAAATTATTGATATCTTTACTAGTTTTCGTACATTCTTTACTACTATCTAGTGTAACTAGAGAGTACTAAACCGTATTAGATTAGAGATAAATAGTATAACGCATATTCTAGTCATATGAACATAAAATTCATGATATAGACTGCAGTTTAGATAGATATGTAACGACATTATTTTATATTTCTGTCACAATTTCAAAATGAATATTACTACCATCAAAGTCATATTTTAGATTTCATTAATTTATTATCAAGGCATTTTATTACAGAATAAAATATGTCTAGTCATTACGTAACAAATTGATCAGTTTTCTTGTTTTTGTGTATTCAAGTGTTACTAAGAAGATAATGATATCTAAAACTACTGAGGATGGATGCTTTCTGAATGAAGGAAAAGCTTAATGTTGTACCAATAGTTTCTTAAAAAATACAACTGAGGATTTTATTTCCTATGTTTTGTGAGGATAATGAAGATTAGCTGTAAAAGACCAATTCACATTAAAAATTAACAGTATTTTGTTTTGTTACATAATCTACCTAGTGATTTATGATCAGAATATCTTGGGCTTTAAATTTGTTGCTGTTATGGCTAATGATCCGGAGGTAATAAGTGTTACCGACCAAGTCCATGTTTTCTTTGCGGGCTGGGGGTGCGTCTTCAGTTTTCACAATCTTAGCCAGATGCCGCCTCAATTTTGACCGAGCATCCCCAGGGCTGAATGTGGGAGGATCATAACCTCTCCCACCCCCTCTGACCTCGTAAATGGATTTTTCCGTTCTACGAATTTTACTTGCTTATATCCGGTCCAGACACGAAGTTATTTAATGACACTTGTAGGGATTCGAATCGACCACCCTCGTTGCCAAATTCCGACGGCTACTACATGGCTACATCGGGCCCAGAATTAAAAGGAGAGTTTATAGAGTATGACTTTTCTCATGCAAACTATAATTATAAATAATTTATAAATTACTTCAAATAATTTTCTCTCTAACAAGAATGGAGCAAAAAATATATAAAAGGTATATTAGTATTAAACAGTTATACGAAATTAATAATAAATATGTTTCGTTGTGCAGTAAGAATATATATTCTGGAAATTAACGTAGAATGTGGAAAAGTGCTATGCAATATTGCATGTCGAGCACTTACAATCCTTGTAGATTTTTCTCAGTGCTCCACTTTAGCTCTCTTCATTTTGAAAACCTTTTTCACACAGAAATACTTGAAGGTATTTGCATAATTTTCTAGGTGTAAAAAGAAGAAAACGAAAGGGATTTGAGTAAATAGAGTTCTGCTGTGTTTGCAAGTTTTGAAAGAGTTTCTGTTGAGAATTAAAATTACAAAAGTCATCAGGTACATATGTAAATTTGTGCTAATATGAGTTGAAAGTCATAATTGGTTGGCTTCTGTAAATACATCCTACATTTGTTTTTGAGAACAAACACAGCTGTAAGAATTTCTATCTTGTAATACTCAAACAATGACAATTTTTCACACCATTTATATCCCTTTTAAAAATGATTCCTGCTTAGCTTGGAAATTGTCTGTATAAAATAAAACCAAAAGTAAATTTGTAAGGTTCACTTAAACTTAAAAGCAAGAATTTGTGTGGAAATTAAGCACCTGAAATCTGTAAATCTTAGCTCTTGATTCAATAAATGGGTTGACCAAGCTTTTGTTTAAATAAAATTATTATGAATGTGTTTTGCTATTATTATTATGATTTTTGCTCTTATTGACGATACAAATTAATAAAGGTATTGCTTTATGTTTGATTGAGTGCACTACTATGTGGTAAATGGATATATTTACGCAGTGAGGAAATTTATATGTATATTTTAATAACTGTGTAATATGTAAAATCATTGAGAGAATGTGTCTCTCTCTATTGTTTTCACACACGCACAAACATACGAATAATTGCAGATATCCCGTAGACGGTGATAAAATCAGTCAAAGTTAGTAGATTTTAAGGGCAGTCATAAATAGTAGGTGATAAAAAACAGTCACATAAGACAGGTAATTAGAGCTTTCGTACAACGCAGGTAATATAAATAGTCATTTTAAATGATAAAATGACAGTAATATATATGATAAATAAGTGTAAAAATGATAAGAGAAATTATATGCAAAAGAGATAAGTACAGTAAAGCTGAAAAAAGTAAAAAATTCTGGAGAAGAAAAAAAAGAGGAATTATGACTCCTCAAAAACAACATCATTGTCAAATTCCTCAAACACATACAATTTTAATTCAGTGTCCGAGGCGATCCAGCTGACGTTCTGGTTATTTTTAAAAATATAATTTGGATCTTTAGTTTTTAAGCCAATGCCATTTCCAAGGAATACCGACTTTTAACGTAGGATTAAGTTCCTCAATAACGGTCCTCCGGGAAGAAAAAAGTGTTCGTCCTGCGTCGCGAGTTATAATTTTGGTAGCGTGCCAAACCCAGTAGCAGTAAACAGATAAACAGAGAAGTACCAAAATGCGTCAAAAAAGAAAGAAAAAAAAAGGTAATAAATGATAAGTAATCCTACACTGATAATCCCAGTGTAGTTTCGTTAGAAGATACTACCTGAAATATTTTTTATTTCTATTTCGGTTAGAAATAATAGGTAAGTTTGTATTTATGTGGTACGAGCACGACTGTTTGGATCTTAAGCATATTGAGAATAAGAAAGAAGCGAGGATTTCTGACATTTAATTATTTCGTTTGAGGAATAGGTGAAGACTGTTTGGATTCAACTACAATTTGGTAAGCGGAATGTTGGTTACAGGTGGAAGATTTAATGTGAACTGATTTACTGGATGAAGAGTTAAGATTACGTTTTTGGGAATCGGATATTGTTACGGTTGGTGGTTGGGTTTTCTCATTTTTCAGTGGCTTATTAGAATCAAGAAACGAATCAGCTTGTGTAGAGTATGTACACATCACAATTTTAGAGGCAACAACAGAAGCGTACGAAACTCCAACTCTGCAGTTTTGAGCGTCAACCTGTTTACGCGCTTTAATATATTATATATTACTATTGGCCTCGAGGGTTTGGATCTCTTTATCCAGGACCCTCCTCGGGCATGCACGCAAGTACGAAGTGTGGTCGCCTTGACAATTTACACTTTTGCTTGCGTGTTACATGTCTCTGATGGATGCCCAGGCTGGGAAAAACGGGCACAGACCACGGAACCACGACACGATGCTTTCGAGTGACCGAAACATTGGCACTGAAAGCAACAGAGGTGGCTCTGCACATATGGTCGTACGGCACACTGTAGGTACCCAGAAATAATAAATGATGGTAATTTTGGACTGTCAAATTTCAGGATGCGATGCTTCGTAGGAATTGCATTCCCATCTCAACCGATACTAATTCGACGAAGAGCAGACACAAGTTGGTCGCATAAATTCTCCAACATTTCATCTTAGGTATGGAGTAGATCAGCCTCCGATATAACTCCTCGCCAAGAGTTGAGGTATCTATGTGGAGCCACGGACACTGCCATGTTGCCAAACATTGAGACTTTTAATAATTGCGCAGCTTGTGATGAGGTGGACACTTCTACTAACAAGTCCCCAGAACAGAGCTTCTTTATAGATTCGACATTCTCTACAGATGAATTAAGACATTTTTTTATAATGAAAGGAGACACCGTAGTCAAAGATTGCCTTCATTGCGTTTTAATATAAAAATAACGTAACGTTTGTCGCTCCATGAAGGGGAGAGATGATTTGTTTTTATTTTTATCCATAAATAGGGTCTTACATTTGATCCCCGGAGGCCCCACCCACTCCAACAAGGGGACACCGATTACTGCGCCAGTGCTAACCGGGAACTATAAGCATGCAGCCACTCCCGTGACCAGAAAGTGAAGCGGAAAGTGAAAGCATTTGTTTAACCCTGGGCCAGTGGCTGATTCTAACTGACTAGCCAATTGGCGTACACGGGACCAATGTGTACCTCCCGTTTACCTGAAGCAAGTGTCAAAACAGTGTGATGGAGAGTTATCTATCAATGCCCTTATTATGGCCAATAATTAAACCCCTCAACTACCAGGATCCCCATTTCACTGGACACGTGTCTTCACGCACGGCAGACGCGTGGGCAGTTTTTCTCGCCATTAGATGCTATATTCACCAGGATGACAACAGCATCTGACGAGGAGCAATAACATCTATGACGAAATACAACGAGGGAGGAAAAATGAGAAGAAAGGCGGGATAGAAAAAGGGAAAGGAGAAATAGTTCGTTGGGATACCCAGGGATTGCGACACCCGTGTTTACCTAAAGTAGGTAACCCCCTGAGGGGTTCGTGATCAAGAACGTTTATCCCAAGAATGGACAATTCAGTGTACCAAAGGTCTGTCAGATGGCCTTACAAACACTTGATCAGATAGGCATTAAGCATATGGAAGCCTTTTATAGGATATGCTGCGTAATACATCTTGAGAAAAGGAAAATGTTGAATGTATTCAGGCCCAGACACTTCCACCTGAGACTTCAGTTCATAGCGAATATTATTCAACATTTGATAACCGTGACTGGTATACGTTTTGGCATACGCGTTGACATACTTTTCCTTCAGACATAGTAAAAATTGCTTCGTCGTTCCAACCTTATCATCAAGATCATGCATCCCAAACATGATTTTCTGGTAAAACCGATGGTAAGTTATAAGATAACACTAATAAGTGTTTCAGTGATCATGCAAAAATCTACCAGCTCATCACAGACAAATGATACTTATAGCTGCCAGAAGAAGAGAAAACTTTCTAGGTACCGGTTTCAGGGACGTTGAGCGGCAAATTTTTAAAGCTAATAACTACTTGTTTTAACAGAATGTACCATTATGTGTTCAATGCCCCTCATTTTATCCGACCAATAGGAAGACAAGCAGAAGGTACATCCTCCCTCTCGATATTTTACAACAAGTTATGAACAGCAGCTTATTTTGGTTGCCGATTAGCATGAATCAGCAGTATCAGTGGATGACCAAGCAACAATCAAAGTGTTGGAATGTGAATCAGCAGAAAAGTATGGACAATATGGCGAAACAAAGACTGGTCCAGAACGTGCCATAATAAATGGCGTAAAAGAACGCAAAATAAACAAACAGTGGGCAGTTAAAAGTCCATCCGTAATAAAACAGCTGAAAAATAAGGTTATCGAAGATATAGATTCTGAAAATGATATCTCTGTTAGGATAACAAAAAAATAGATACAAAAAGTCAAATATTTTTACATGATATACCAAAGTCCATATTTTAGAATAATGGTCATCCGTATAAATATAAATGTATACTCAAAGACAAATAAAAATGATTTTGATATTTCATCATATACCGTCTTATCTGAATAATAGCTGGAAATCAGATAAATCAAATTAAAACACATTAAAATATAGTTTCCTCTGACGCTTCCCTTTAAGTCTATTTTTAAAAAAGTCTCTATTAGCAACTTCATAAAGACAGCCTTATGAAACATAATTAATTTTGGATGCGCTAATATTTAGAGATTTTTACATTAGTTGTAAAATCCGTACACGGCACCCGTTGATCATCACTGGCGAGTTGTTCAAAATATGAATATTGCTTTTAATATTGAAAACTTTCAATTCCTTTATTTATGTTTAGTAATCATGGATTGTTTTCATCTACTTTACTCTAAAAAAAGCACTTTAATATTTTTTCCCTTTGAAATTTATCGTCATCTTGTTTGTAATAATTTATTTACATATTTAGGGAATTCTTAGATAGACAATGTTTCTCAATAATATTAGAAGCCATTAAACGTGAATTGTTAAAACTTGAATATCTACTTATTTTATAGTCATGGGAATTGATATTTTGCTTGTATTTCAATCTTAGACTCAGACTTAATAGCGGACAAATTAAGGTCTATCTAAATTGTTTACCAAGAGTTGTAAACAAGAGATTGTTTAATGCCTGCTGTTCAGTTACATAATGCTTGAATTATAATAATGTTGATATGTTAGTCTTCGTGATAAGTGTCTTTTCAATAAATTAAGAAAGTTAACACAAGAATTTTGAGTGATCACGTGGTGTCCTAATCTAAACATATGTGCAGTTCACATATGTTTAATCAGTCTTAAATTTCCAGCTATTTCCATTTTGTTTTACCTCATTTTATCATTACTCAAAAACCGATTGATCTGAAAAAAGTATTGTCATTTCGATTTCACTAATGCCAACAATTTACATATCCGACTGATAATCGTGACCTGTAATAGAAAGAACATCTACCAATAATCAGTAAGTAAATACTGCAGAAGTAATATTTTTTTCAATATAGAAATATATTGACGATATTATCCTCAGACTGTTGTACCCTTTTTCACATAATTTCTCTTTATGTAAATATATAAATATATATAAAATGCACAGAAGTTCTTACTTATTTATATTTTGTTGCCCCTCCACGTGATATATATATATATATATATATATATATATATATATATATATATATATATATATATATATATATATATATATATATATATATATATATATATATATATATATATATACAGAGAGAGAGAGAGAGAGAGATAAATATAGGTAGATAGATAGATAGATAGATAGATGGACACAGTGAGAGGTACATAACAACCCGTAAAAAAATTACCACTTTGATTTGAAACGATATAAATGGATTCTTTTACGGGTTGAAGTCAGTAAAAGCTTATAGATAAAATATATGATGCTCTTTAAGTACTGAAAACAGATACTCATCATTTTCAAATCTCGTAAAAGAACCTGAGTCACTGTGCCTCGAAAGTGTACGGCAAATATTAGCACACTACAGAATCATCCAAAACTGAAGGATTCCCATTCTTTAGAAAGGCAGATTGTAATTAAAAGGATATTACCGCTCCAATAACTTTATTAATAATGCATTTGCTTTTGTCTCTCAGGCGATGTAAGTAACTTCCGATGGCGATTCCATTCATGGCACACTATCTATTGATTGGATCAGTGAATACGAAGAAATCTTTTCGAATAAATGTTACTTGGTGCATGACTAGCATTTGATGCGAAGGAACGATGAACATTTTATAGATTGTTAAGCGATATTTGATTGCAATAAAGTAATTAGATGAGTTCGCCTTGGATTGAATAAGATTTTACTTTTTTCCCCCAATCGGAGTACGGAATGGATACAAGACAATTTCCTTATCTAAAATGACACATGCGAAAAGCGATTAATTCTGATTGTTGTGATGTATGCTCCGTAAAAAAAGTTACACAATATATTTTATACCATTCAGTGAACTTAATTGTATTGGAAAATTTATATTATCATCAATTTCCTATACTGCATGATTAATGTTCTTCCATAGCGGATAAAGAATTACAGGAATATTAGAGGTCTGTATATAGTTTGCAATGTATTTAATGTGGGGAATTAGAGATGTACATCACGTGGGAAATAGTAATGAATTTATATATATATATATATATATATATATATATATCGATTATATATCTAATATAAAAATATATACTGTAACAATAAACAATCTATTTATACATATCTTATATAATAGGGACGGCCAATATAAACAGTTTTTAAAGCCGTTTGGGAACGTCTACATAATTTCAACAGTCAAAAGCAGATAAATATGTTACATTTAATATTAAAGAAATTTTAACCGGTGGTTTATGGAATATTTTTATTAAAAATAATCATTATTCAATTATCAGTATAAGCAATATTCTTAAATCCTCGAATAATTTTAATACGATCAATAATTATTTTTCAGTTGACTGTTTTTCGAAATTATTCAAATCTGACATACATTGTATTACTGAAATTCGTATGAATTCAGTTGATTGTACGTTTTTCAATGAGTGTTGTTATTTTCGATCAACAAAAAATACAGAGCACGTGGATTCTCCAAAAGGGTGAATCCCCGTGCAACCTTTTAACATTATATATTAACATTAGATTTTAACATTGGATATTTTGATTTTCCACATGTGTGAGACAAACGCTGCTAAGAAATTGATAAGGATCCGTATTTTCGTACCATGTTATATAACTAATTATGATTTTTTGAATAAACTGAATTAAAAAAATTGCGAATAAATTATTGAATTTCAATTAAACAAATTATCGTAAATGTCCCAAATATTAATATATACAATTATTTTTTATTACTCTTTGAAACTGCTCACTAGGAATGCCTGTATAAATTTCCTTTGTCCGATAAAATTTTGAATACATTTTTTCTAATATCCTTTCTTCTCTTCAAACTGAAACGAAATTTAACACAAATTAAGTCATTATCAAATTTATAAAAACATAATTTTTCTAAACCAACGTAATATACATTACGTAGAAAATTTAATTTTAGTTGTAATTCGCTCGTAAATATATCTGCATAATATTTGTGTTGGAAAAAGAGCCATCTTTCAGTAGAAATGAACTTTATCTCATTGATACGTTTTCTATCTGGAATTTTAAAAGGGGGATATATTTAATACTAATACACAGTACCTTCATAACAGCATATAGCTGTATAGTCGAGTATAAAATGACAAGGAACACCATTTTTTCTAGCACGAAGCTTTGTCTCCTGCTCTATATAGTATTATTAATATTTTTCTTACTGAGATAATATTTTCAAGATTTTATTGGAAATAAGACTCACTTCTTTTTTCTTATACGTCAAGTGCTTTTACATAACTGGAACATTTTAAATGATCATTAGATTTTTATCGACCTCTTCTTATTTTTGCTATATATAGAAACTTTTTTATTGCCATTTATACCTTAATATAATTAAGTTTAAATTTGTTTTTCTTTCAAAGAGGGGCACTTGGCAATTAACATAATTGTCCTTTATCTGAGAGAAACGTTGGTTGCTTTCAGTGGCGGGTACTGTATAGCTGAAACTTCATCATCCCCTGGAACCATCTAAATTTTGACTGAGAAATTTCATAGGCTCGTACCTTCTCCCATTCAACGACATGATAAAATGAGTTTCCCGTAAACGGATATACGAACGGATCCCGTAAACGGATATACGATGTTTTAGAATCAGCCTTATAGAGAATACCCCTCACAACGTATATTTATGATAAAAAGTAATGGTTACATTTCTTTCATATGTTACTTTCAGTTGAGTTGTTTTTCAAAAGAAAATATAAAACTAAAAGCGAGCATGCTGGTCGCGCAAAGGCTAGTAATTTTGTAAATGTGTGCGTATATTTCGAGTAATATTAGAAAAAAGTCATAAAGTTTCAGAAGCCTGAGGACGATTATGACAAGACTTGATATCTCCATTTCTAATTTCAGTGAGTGAGTTCGAAATAATATATAGAAAATGAAGAAAAAAATAAAATGTAATTGCTTTGAATATTTGTAACCTATCTACAGCACATTATATATTTACATAGCTATTTAAAAATTAAAACATCATTAGATTAACTAGTTTAGTATTAAATGTAACAAAAAAAGTTTCCTATTTTCAAGTATTAAATACCGGAATATATGAAAGGAATATCTAATTACAGATTTCCAACATTTCTATTTTCATGGTTGTAAAAACAAAACAGTGGTTCATGGAATTTGCGGTAGTTTCCTTATTTTTTACTAACAATTTCCATTCTCTTTTATAAATATTTTACCGAAGTGTATGGCTAATTTGTAAAAAATAATACATTGTCCTTGTATGTACTTACAATACAAAGAAAATATTTTGTCTCCATAAGCTATTTGAATTTTCTATTCATACACTAAGATGATTGTAAATTACATTTCTATTCATAGAAGAGACTATCTTAAATATTTACACAATTTTGACAAGGTTTATGTATAAATTTGGTGTGTATTATGATTCGCCTAATGAGAAAATTCTCTTTATTCAGCAGAGACGGAATTTTTCCTTAAAGAAACTGTCATGGAAATATAAATTTCCTATTTCATTTATTTTAATCAGTTTTTATGTATGTATTTAAATGCTTGAATAAAAAAATCTGAGAACACTCTTTTAAATTTTTTTTGAGAATTTCCTCAATCACACATCCTTCCATTTATAAAATTAACTACAAATGTTTTCGAGATATTGTTTTACTCATATCATCTATTTTAGTGATTTTATATATTTTTACATGACAGATTCTAAGTCATTTCTTTGCTATATGTAACTAAAAAACTGTATTTGGATAAAGTCAATTCAACAAGTTCCCAAGTTTATGATAATTGTATTTAAACTTTATGAATGTTAAGCAAAGGAATAACTGTTTATTAATCAATATTTTAAAAATGTTATTTACTAAATGACATCAATATACTCCAGCATCTTATATTATTTGTTTCTCTGCTATTTTAATAGCATAAAATTAAAAGATTTTTACTTCATGAATATTGCGGAATAGATAACATTAAATTGTTTTAAACAAATCAAATATTTCTGTTATTATATAAACACACATATATATATATATATATATATATATATATATATATATATATATATATATATATATATATACACATTCATAATGTACAAAACATATGTCACAATTAAGTGCGATGCGTAGGAAATTTTTTAAGATAAATAATTCTCATGATGATATAACTTAGAATTATAAATTAATTTGCGTTTTAGAAAGTTGGAATTTTTAATTGAAAGTAGTACTTCAATTTATGAATATTTAATTATTATTTATATTATTTAATGATAAATGGCAGATGATTTTATTAGGACTAAATGAACTGTTTGGAGCAGTTCCCAGATAAAAATGTTAAATTAAAATAATTCTGGAATAGAATCTCATTAGAAGTATATTTAAAATCATTTATAGATAAATTTGCAGTTATCTCCTCAAAGAATTCCTCAGAGGTAAAAAAGACAGCTGTGAGTTTTTTTTGGTTAAATCATATGCCTTCATTTATGTAGCATAGTAATATGAAGATAAAGAATAGTAATATGAATGTTAATATTTTGTTATTTGAAATTCAGTACATTTAATACAATTCCATTAGTCTAAGTATGCATATTGTCATTACTAAGTATAATTACACGTTGAATTTTCAAGAACTTTTTAGAATATAATCTAATTTAAAATAATTTTAAAATCATTTATACATTAATTTGCATTTATCGCCTGAAATAATTCATTAGAATTTAGAAATACAGTTGCGAATATTTTTGATTAAATTATATGCCTTCATTTATGCAGCATAGCACGTACAGCATACGTGCTATGAACGTACAGCATACTAACAGGAATGTTGCATCATAATATGAATGCATATTGTGTTATTTGAAGTACAATGCATTTATTATAATTTCATTATTATAAGATGCATATTGTCATCACTATAATTGCACGCTGAATTTTTGAATTTTTGATTGTTTAGCATATTACTTTTAAAGTATATCCCACAGTGCATAATTATAGTGAAGGTTTTATTGAGAATGCTAGTCAGATTCGTTCATCTCAGTGTTAACCTATGGAGAAAATATTTACAGTAATTGTCGATTGGAATTAAATAATTTTTTTCATTTTTTGTAATGCACTCTGTTATAGAGGAAGATGTTTTTACGTGGGTATCATTGCCAATCTTTAACAGAAGGTAAATAATATTTTAAAATTTTAATTATTCGGGAAAGAAATTCACAAATTGTACACCGTAATAGAAAATGAAAAATTATAATCTGCTATCTTATTCATTTTAGAAATTTCGTCCAAAAGTAAATTATGTGCGTTTAAAACACAGTATACCGAATTTTCCCCCGAATGATTCAAATTAAAAAATATTATTTGTGTTTATTTTCAAGAACTTTTTAGAATATAATCTAATTTAAAATAATTTTAAAATCATTTATACATTAATTTGCATTTATCGCCTGAAATAATTCATTAGAATTTAGAAATACAGTTGCGAATATTTTTGATTAAATTATATGCCTTCATTTATGCAGCATAGCACGTACAGCATACGTGCTATGAACGTACAGCATACTAACAGGAATGTTGCATCATAATATGAATGCATATTGTGTTATTTGAAGTACAATGCATTTATTATAATTTCATTATTATAATTTCATTATTATAAATTATTCGGGAAAGAAATTCACAAATTGTACACCGTAATAGAAAATGAAAAATTATAATCTGCTATCTTATTCATTTTAGAAATTTCGTCCAAAAGTAAATTATGTGCGTTTAAAACACAGTATACCGAATTTTCCCCCGAATGATTCAAATTAAAAAATATTATTTGTGTTTATTTTCAAGAATGAAAAAGATTCCCAGGGAAAAAAATTTTATTCTCTATTACGGAATGAAATTTTAAAAAAATAAATAAATCCTCAACAATTATTGGAAAAATTTTCTTCATAGCATTGAGCTGAGCTTTTACAATATGGCTAATTCCAATTAGACTTAAATTTTGCACATAATTAGCAAAGGACAACAACTCTGTACACAACTAAACTCAATGTTTGTCAGTAATCCGTGCTTCAAAATTGGTTTTCTGCCTCTTTACAGTTGCTTCATATTTGTAAGATTACAGCATTCATGAAATAGCAGAATCAGATTTTAAAAGTTTTGCTATTATCAGCAAATTTTGCTTTTACGAACTGTAGCTAATTTTGAAGATGTACTTCAGTTTGATATCATTTTGGGATTTTCAAGGTTTTTTTTGGTAATATTTGGAAAACTTAACCGAAAAACTTTTTTTAGCCTTTTCATTTTAAAATCTTTCTTTTGATGTTTTTAAATCTTTTTCTAAACTCGGAGTACAGTTTAAAGATTGCATTGTTGTACGAAAAAAGGAAAAGCACATAAATGGTAGTAACATAATTTCAACTTCATTTCTTATTAGATAATATAGATAATAAAATAGGTAAATTTCATTTTTAACTGTAGGATCTGTTGACCAAAAGAAAGAACCATTTATTCTCAGCAAAATTTTTAAAGAGGAAGTTTGCACACCTTAACTGTTTTTTTAGAACGCATTAATTTTCAAGATTTTTTTTCTTTTAATAGAGCTCCACATTTTAATGATATTAAAATTTAAAAAAATATATTTAGGAACGAGATAAAAGTTGCACGATTTTATAAATTTGTTTAATTTATGTTTAAAATGCAATATCCACAAAGTTATATGATTACATTTAATTATCATAAAATGCTTGAATATTAAAAAAAAATCTTTGATAAGTGATCTATCCATTATTTCCTAATAACTAGAGTCCCAACGGTAAAACTTCTACTGCACCTAGAGAGTACAATAAACCCCAAATTTATGTATCATACGCGAATAATTCCCCTGATTCCATCCCTTATTACGAAGAAAACATTATTAACAATTAAAAGTGGTATGTACCAACTAATGGGATATATAAATGCTTTTAGGCATAATTATGCAAAAAATGTGTTTTATTTTAAATTCCTGCGGGATTTTTAATTATTTACTATTTATTCAACGAAGCGAACTAAGCTTATCTAAAGGAAGTCTAAATATTATGCATCCCAAGTGTTTAGAATTGTTTACTTCTCAGCAGGCAGCATAAATTTTCCTTCCCTCGATACTGCTGTAGGATGAGACGTAAAGGCTTTCACGAGGTAAAATGAATAATACACTTTTGTGAATATAAATGCTCTTACAAACTTAGCTAATTGAATATTTGCCCATTAAATGACTTTATAAATTCCATTATATAAGAAGATTTAAGATCATAAATTTATATTACAATAATATACTATTTTTGTCAAATACGGATTATTTTGTACTAAAATTCCTAGCACTTTCAAAATTCACAAAGAGTTATAATATATAGCAAAGAAAAAATATATATTCACAGTAAAACATATTAAGAAGATTTCAAACGAATTTAATTCATATTGCTATTATTATCAGACATGTAGTTTAAATTTGTTAGGCAATGTCATTTTTAGATTAAAATGAAATGAACATAATACACATTTATATAGGAATATATGGATAATAATTCTTAAATTTATGTATGAATTATATAAAAACACAAGAATAATGAAAAGCAAAATTAATAATATTGCATATAATTTTATATAATTTACTTACTGTAAACTCTTGAGTATAATTCGCAATTTTTTTTCACATTTTAGTCCTCAAAAACGAGGGTGCGTATTACTCGAATACAAAAAATCGTAGTTTTAAACATGGAATAAACGACAAACAATAGATGATCTATATTCAAGTGAAAGTGATTAAGACTGATAACTTCACAGTATTGTTTGTTTTGAATTAAAAATTTAAGTTTTTTTTCTACCGAATTGACGTTTTACTTGTTTATTTTTACTACTAATTTTATTTATGTTTATAAATATTTGTGCAATTTTTAAATAAAATATTGAAAAGCTATGGGTGCGTATTATAGTCGACTTTTCATATTTTCCGAAAATTTCGCACAAAATCAAGCATGCGTTATACACGTGTCCGTATTATAATCCGGATTTTACGGTATTAATTTATGAATTTATAATGAAATAATATTAAGTATTAAACTAATTTCATCATGAAGAAAATATATCCCATATATACGCTGCAACATTGCAAAAATGTATCCCCTTTTTTGAAACATTTTCCCTTTTAAAGTACCACATCAAATTATTCATTC
Organism: Dolomedes plantarius; assembly: GCA_907164885.2. Classification (NCBI taxonomy): domain Eukaryota; kingdom Metazoa; phylum Arthropoda; class Arachnida; order Araneae; family Dolomedidae; genus Dolomedes; species Dolomedes plantarius. The sequence goes on from OU015500.1 coordinate 34,872,987, forward strand.
TCCTAAATTTTATTTTGCTCAGTCTGCATTTAAATTGAATAAATATTTTTAAATTTTTACGTATACAGCTTCAGTACCATTTTTCGTCCCTTCAACAGATAACGTAATTAAATATCTTGAACAGGTATAACATAGTTTGATATCAGAAATATGGACATTAGATTTTAAAAGAAAGGTATTTGAATGCATCAAAAATATTCTATTAGACTATGAATATATGAGATAGAACATTTTGTGTCTATGTAGAAGAATTCCTTTTCAGAGCCTTTCGGAATTTCCCTTTAAAGTTAATAAATTTGGAAGTATGAGTTCCCAAATAAAATCTTCCACTAGAGCAGAAGATACGGTACTTCAAAAGCTCGGCACTCCTACTTAAAAATATCATTTGCTGGACCCCATTTCTCTCAACTATAAATTTCGTGCAATAGTTAGCAAAGGACAACAATTCTGTATGAAACTATACTCACTGTTTGTCAGTAATCCGGGCTTCAAAATTGGTTTTATGACTCTTCGCAGTTGCTTCATATTTGTAACATTGCAGCATTCATGAAATAAGCAGAATCAGATTTTAACAGATTTGCTATTATCAATAATTTTGCTTTTGCGAACTGTAGCTAATTTTGAAGATGTATTTCAATTTGATATCATTTTAGGAATTTTAAGGTTTTCTTTGATAATATTTGATAAACGTTACCAAAAAAAACTTTTTTAGGCTTTTTATTTTAAAATCTTTCTTGTGATATTTTTCAATTTTTTTTTAAAAGTAGAGTACAGTTTAAAGAATGTCATATTAAGTGAACTGTTGTGCAAAAAAAGGAAAAGTACATAAATGGTAGCAACATAATTTCAACTTCGTTTCATATTAGACAATATACGGGGGGATTTTATTTTTAAACTGTCATCTGTAGCGTGATCTATCAGCCGGGATTCCACCAAAAGTGATAGAGGGACTAAGGACGACATGGGAAAGAGTTTCCGTGAAAATTAAAAAAAGTTCCAAAAGTCGCCGATAGGGGACGATATGGCGCTGTTGTGATGAGCGCACCCGAGAACTTGCGTAAAAGGCAAGTAAAACATCAAAATGCGAATTAAAGACTACGTAGTCGACAGAAGCACCAGTATATTGGGCTATAAAGATCGGTTCTGGAATCTGTTACGCCTTCGCTTTCCAGAAAAAAGGTCATTAGTCGCTTTTTTCCACGTTCATGACCACGGGGAAAAAACTGCTCGTTCCACGGACCTAACCCCTGTGACTTTTTCTGTGGGGTTATTTAAAGTCTAAGGTGTACCTTGGTGGAGTCTCTAACTTGGCGCCCTAAAGGACAATATATCCTGGACATTGATGAACATCCCTGGTGACATGTTACGCTTGGCTGTTGAGAACGTAGTGTTCAGGTTGCAATGTATCATCCAGCAGGACTGTGGTCACATTGAAGGAGGTAGAAGGGAATTTGCTTCATAAAGTGGTGTTGCAGTGAAATTTCTTTGCTATTCGTTTGTCTGATTACAACATTTTCGGTATTCATCTCTTATCTTTATAGCCCGAAATGCTGGTGCTGTTGTCGACTACATTGTCGTGAATTTGTATTTTGATGTTTTACTTGCCTTTTATGCAAATTCTCTGGTGCGCCTTTAACAAAAGTGCCATCTTTTCCCCTATCGGTGACTTTTGGAATTTTTTTTGACTGAAATTCTTTCCCATGTCGTCCTTAACCCCTCTATCAATTTTGGTTAAAGTCCGGCTGATAGATCGCGCTACAGATGGCTCTCAGTAATGTCAGTTTAAAAATAATCAGCCTGTAGATAATAACATAGGTAAATTCCGTTTTCATTGTGGGATCTGTTGACCAAAATAAGAACCATTTATTATCAGCAATAATTTTAAAAATGAAGTTTCTACGGACACCCAACCTTCCTCCGACCTTTAAGAACTTAGGCTTTCAATCGAACCTCAAGGTTCTTTTAAGGTTAAGTTTACTTCGTCGAATTACATATAGAAGTTTACTTAGAATAACTAGCTTTATTGTAATCTCTTATTTAAATTAAAGCATATAATGTGAGTGGTTTTCTCTAACTATAAAGCTCTAATTAATGAATAACTAAACGTTAAAAATGCAATGGTATGTTACCAAAATACATTCCAAAAATAAATCAAGAAGTAAACCACGGAATCATTCTAATCACCCAAATAAACTCTAGCTGAACTATCACAGTTATCCATTTCAAATGGAAATATATACACTTTCCGCATAGCAGACACCCTGGTACCCGGGTTTTGGCCGAATTATGGGATTTTGATCATGACACAGCCGGCGAGTTTATCAACAGTTTCTATTAATTTAAAAAGGCTAAAACGTCATCTGGGCCACACCCTCGGACATCAGTTTTACTATGATGGTGTGAGAAGCAATTCGATTGGCTTAAGTAGAGTGGCTATAGAGTTTGATTGTTTGCTAGAAAACTAGGGAGAAAATTGAGCTTAAGCAAAAATGTTTGACATTCTAAAATGTCAACCAGTTGGATATTAGAAAGGTTAGGGACAAGATTACACAGCATCTATTTTTTGCAAAGAAAAAATTACTCCCCATTATCTGGATTTTTATATGTATTTCTCCAAGCAGACCATTTATATATATACAGAGGCTGTTCACACAATTTTAGACGATGTATATTTTATTCACATAACTAAATTACATAAAATTCTTGTGTTTTAAATGGTGTATTTGACATCCCATATTCTGAACTATCTTTCGACACCGCAATTTCCAGGATAATAATGCCTTTTGAAGTGTCAGAAGAGGTATTCTATCCCATTCCTCCTGAACAGCTTTCCAGAGTCCTGTAAGGGTTTTGGGACGACGTTTGGATAATGCAGATTTTAAAAGTCCGAAAGCACAAAAATCCATAGGTGATACATCGGGATATTTAGTAGGGATATCAGTGAAGGGTATGGCCTTGATACCAGTTTTTTGTTCCATTTCTTTTAGGAAATTTACAGTGGATTTTGATGTGTTACTGCTAGCTTTGTCCTGATGGAGTCTCACAGATTGATGGCACTGTGGGTAAAGCGATGGTATTTCATTCAGAAAAATTGGCGATAAAATATGTTCCTGATAGTATTTGGAGTTAATCTTGACATTTTTACCACTCTCTTTATTTTTAACTTGCCATTATAAGAAATACCAGCAACAATCATTAATCCCTTAGAAAAACTTTCTTTCGATTCTTTGAACCATGTACTTAAATTTTTTTTCTCCCCTTTTATGATAATAAGTGGCAATTTTTTTGTTGCAATCATTTAAATACACCCATGATTCATCTATTGTGACAATTGTCTTCCATTTTTCTTTGGATAAGTGTTTCTCATATAGAATTCTGCATCGTATCCTGCGTTCAGCGATATGATTTGGAAGAAGACGATGCACATTGCGTTTTTTCGCTTTCTTAAGATTTAAATCAACGTTTATCATTTTGTTTACAGTGGACACCGAGCATTTTAATGATTTTGGAACTGTCCTTTGACTAGGGGGATTTTCTTTTAACATTAAACAACGTACCTTTGCAATAGTCGAAGATGTCCGTTTTTTCCTTGGATACTTGTTTGGAATTTTGTCCCACTTGAGGCTCCAATTTGACGTTTTTTTTTCCTTTCTTGTTGACGATATTACCTATCGATGCTTTAGATATCACAAAACCATGACTCTCACATCGTTTTTGGATAACGGAGTATGCATATTTCTCATCGGAAAGAGCATAAATGTAGCCTTTGATCCACTGCTTTGTTAAAA